>DWNY01001721.1:0-12134 GCA_018250635.1 Telegonus apastus
ATTGGCTGTATAAAACTGGAATATGGCCGCAAAACTAACTTAGGAGTTAAAAAAAAAATTATGACATGTTTGCAAAAATTCAAATTGTTCAAAAGTTAGAAAAGTTTCCTGCATAGATAAATACTAATATCCTGACAAACCTAAACTACCTAACACCTTCTTGCCTGTGGTTCTAATTTAATAATATTACGGGTAATTTTATATTGCAAGCAATGTGAATAGCACTCTTAACTTAAATGCACGTGTATTTTTTCTGCTATATAGTATGCAGGTATATCAACATTGTAAACTTGCAATGTTTTGCTTATTTATATTTGTGCATTTCAGGCCCACTACATCGATTTCCTAAATGGATGTATGAAGAGAGGTTTAACTCATGGAATGCTGTGTTAAATTTATTCACTCAAGAAAAAGGCAATGAATTTATTTATAACAATATTAGGTTATGCTACAGGCATTTTGAACATTGTCATCAGCTACCAAGTCACCGGTTAACTGGAGATGCAATTGCATTTCCAGTTTACCGATAGGATTCCAATTCGAAGTAGAAATTCCTACTTTGAATTTATGTAAGGGAAACATTTAATTTACTTTGTGTGATGATTTTTGAATTTCTCAAAGCCTTTCAGGGATCCCATTTAAGATTTCACCTGAATTTAAGTGATTGTCTTGGATGGAAAAGTGCAGGAAATTAGTAGAAGCCCATCCACTTTATAATTTTTCTCAGAGAACAAAAAAAATCGATAATAAAAGACATTCTTCTAAAGATTTAAAGTACTAAAATAGCTTTCTTCAAAAACCGGCATTATCTTGCGCTTCCTTAAGAATCATCTGTCACCGGTCTATCTGTTTTAATATGTACTTATATTCATTTACTTATTTCATTTCCAGCAACAGATTTGCAACATGAACTTGAAGTGCAAATAGTTTGTGAAATGCTTTCTACACACCAGCCATACCTCCATCATCCCAAGAAGCAATACAGACTACCACATAATCAAATGTAAAGAATCAATCTTCTCATAGTCAATATGCTAGGACTGGTAAGTAAATGGTGTGCTATTTACACACCTTTTTTGCTCATTGGCTGTATCAGCAGTGTTGCTCAATATTATACATTTATTCAACAATTTCCATGAAATAACACTTTTTCATATTGACTCATAACAACTGACTAGCATGGTCTTTATATATTCTGGAAGTAGCAAACGAGCATGCAGCCCGTCTGATGTTAAGTGGCCACTGTTGCCCATGGACATCTTTAATCAACCCCGGATAAGATCACAGTACTACCTGAGGACGGCGACAAATGCATTGCTACCCTTGAAGACTAAGTTGGAATGCCTCAAATAAGTATGTCTCCCTTACCACACCCTTCAGACCTGAACATAGCAGTGCTTAACACTGCTGTTATAAGGCAGAAATAGGTGTAGCGGTGGTGCCGCTGGCGGCGAACCACAAAAGGTTCTACCATCTTTGAGATACAACATCTTCAATATAGAGAGTAAAAACATACCAAAACATTCACTTTTTTTTTACAATTTACATTTGTTGGAGAATTATTTTGTTAATGTGTAAAAATGTCAAGATGTTTGGTATCAAATTTCATTCAGATCCATTTAGCGTTCTGAATCACTATGAAGAAACATCTATCCATCCATTCATCCTTACAAACTCTTAGCTTTATATTATTAGTAAGATTAATGTTCTTATTTTTATGTCAGAATTAGCTAACAAAATGTAGTAAAAAACAGATTAAGTAAAAAACAGATTGACCTGTTGGGTAAGATTCTGACGTTAAGAAAGTAGTGCAAAAGTTCAATTTTTCATTCGAATTCTTGTTTCTTGAGCAAGAATTCGAATGAAAAATTGCCTGAACCATAGAGTATATTTACTACTCTTCAAATAAGGTAAGTACCAATTTAAAAGTGTATCATTTATGGTCACTGACAAACGAAAAACGTCCAATTACAAGAATTATAAGCACGTGTGACTCACGCAAATCAGCCTAAAAAAATTTTTATGAATAAGTTAGTAATGCTTCATGTATGGACGAGTACGTAAGTCAGTAGGCACTATTAAATATGCAAGAGTTTTTTTTATATTTTTTATCATTTTACGTATTTATAATACAGTAAAAAAATCTCAGTCACAAATATCGTATAGTTTACCTGAAATTGAATATTAAGAATTGCAATATTTTAAGGCCGATTCAAACGCCGCACGCTTTGGCGCGCTGCGCTGACCAAATAATGACGTCATCGCATTCATTATCCCCGAGGGTTTTGTTTATGAAATACAAATTCCCTGATATGATTTTTTAAAACTTTCTATCTATATTTCATAGGTTTAATTGTGTAAAAAGCAGCTTGAAGGGCTATAGAAAAACTTGCGATAAGTAATTAAGTAATACATAGCGATTCTCTGTGTAAAATTCAATAGTAAATGATTTCTTCGTGCAATATGACATGAAGTCATCATAAAAAGTTCCATTACGGAAGATACTTCACAGGTTTTTATTTAAAATACTTTTATCTACTATTGATTAAATTCACAGAAAGATAATACATGAATTTGCTGTAAAATAGATTTTGAAATTATTAGGAGCACTGCATTTTATACTGGTTTGAGATGACGAGACAAACCACGAGTAGGTACAACGATTGTAAACAATTCGAGGACATAATTTGATGTCAGTGAAGGATTCCCCCTAAATTTTGGGGTAAGTCCCGTCAGTTGGCAACACTTCGGTGATTTGTGACGTCACAGCGGTCTAGCCAACGGGTTACGTTTTTGATTATTTAAATATCCCGCGTATTTTTTTGTACTTTTACATTAAATCATTTATAATTTATACTTTTAATTTTAAAGCATGTAAGAATAAAATAATGTTCGAGGTGTAATGTTGTGAAAACATTTTACTTAAATTTAAATCATATGCATATTGCCTATTATGTACAATAAAGTAATGAATCATTCCTTTCATTTCACACCTCATAAACTTTTATTTAATTGCATTTAAATTATGTACCACCATTTTTCAATCTTCTCTCACTAATTTTAAAATAAATTAAGGGGCAAGATGGCGTCTATTCTGTGGTTGACGAGTGAGTTTTTTAATCAATTACAAACAAAAGAAAATTTTCAATCATTCATCTTTTGTATTTTGACTTGTAATACTGACACAAAAGATATGAATTATTACAAATAAAAAAATTCTAATTTTTCTTTTGGGACGAACCTACTCTATAAGCATTATTTATTTTACTGGATCTGTATAGAATTATTAAGTTAAAGAAATACGATATATTGTAATTTCCAAAGTAATAATAAATCTAAAAATAAGAATAACATAATCTTTTATTAATATTGCTCATATGTTTAGATTTTTCATTGGATTGATGTTGAGATCAAAAAAAATACAGTGAAGAATCTCACCATTATAGATGTATTTATTTGTTTTTGAACATATTTTGTGTAAAATTTATATATATATGTATTTTATACGTATAGGTATGAACGTAGGTACGTAAGAAAAGGTGGTGGTACGTAGGTAGGAAGGTCGTGATGAAAATGCTGTACATGACAGCATTTTTAGAGTACTGGAGAACATTTGATCTGATCTCATTACAGAAAGAATTTCAGGGTTCGTAAAGATAGCTCGTGCATAAAATGTTTACTGCTTTGAATACGGTACTCAGAATCAAGGCCCCAATAATTTTGTCTGAATGTTCCCGTCTTCAATTTTCTGTGGAGAGATAGGTACATATCCAGGCATACGAATAAAGAATAAATATCTATTTCACTAAACCACATATCTACGTAGTTTTTATTTAAAAAAAACTGAACCGGTTATGATGTTATTCCTGAGTAAAAATATAGGGTTTTAGGGAGAAGTAGGCATAGATTAAATAAAATCTAGGTTATCTTCAAATGATACCTGTATGATCAAAAATTGTTAATTTGTTTGAGTTATGAAGAGAATATTCCAAAATCCAGTAGCCAATCAATTGCTATATTATTTAGTATTCAAACCCCGGGACATTGCCAGAGGTTTTATATTGGTTCACGTTCATCCCATCCGGGGTCGAAGTGGAATTCTTCGCCCTTTTTACTACGCCTAATTTAAATCGGTAAAAAAAGATCCTGACGCTATTCTACGGCCCCCTTAGCTTGTCGGGCGAGGGCGCAAGTTGGATTTCAAAGTCATACAACGGACATACTCGTTATGTAATAGAAAAAAAAACAGATTTTGCCGACCGTCAAGACGTGCCACCCTAGCCGTGACCCCTATACCCCCGCTCACACTACGTGATTATCATAAAGCTACTTTCCTTTCTCCTTTAATTGAATTGAAACTTGCTTATTAACTAAAATTCTTGTATTTCAAACACCGACATAACTCGTACCTAAAATTTCATTAAAGAGTTACTTAAAGGTAAATTTTAGTACAAGATACTTTGCTAAATTATTTTGACAGTGGGTGTCTAGTCGCCTTTATCCGTTTAATGACCCCATGGCTATGCGTCTAAAGAAAATAAAATACGAATTTGAAACTAATAGTTCGTATAAAGTTCAATGTAAGATAAAGAGATTTTATGGATATTGGATTTCTTAGGAAATTGGCTATCAAGGCGTGTAAAAAATGAAATGTAAACACGAAATAGTTCTTTATGATAAAAGTCTGTCCAGCGAGAATCGTACCGTAATCGTAATCGTAGTTTCTCTGACGTAAAAAGTGGCCATGTCTTCTGACTTCTCAACCACCACCATGCAAAAATCATATAGATCCCTTGCTCTGTAAAAAAATAACCAACCACGAGGATAGACCTCGTGAACCGTAAATTTTTCCGTACAGCCTACATGTTGATTCAGACTATAATCTATCTCTGTACCAAATTGCGTCCAGATCCGTTCAGCCTTCGTGAAGTAACAAACATCGATCAATCCATTCATCCATAATATCCATATATATCCATGTTCACAAACTATCAGCTTTATAATATTAGTAAGATGTATCCTTCCATTGCTGACTATAGACCTCTAACGGGGATTTTTGGCAATAGTCACAGCACCTGGCATGCGTGTAGGTGACCGCAGTGTGTATTGACGTTACGCAGGAAGATGCTGCAGCGCATCTTCTGGATTTTCTTACTTAGTCATCTACGACAGCCACGGGAAGAGGAGGAAAGGGACTGGTGCCTTTCAAGACCACTTAGCTGTTCATCATTTAGTTTCTTTTTTTTTATATTGCCAGCGATACTCCTGGTACTCCACGCGGCGCACTCCTACATCCTGCTGACAGCCAACATGGAGGACGTCCAGGCGATAGCCAAGCAGATGCTCTCCTCGCCGGTGGTGGACCAGCTCGGCCGGATCTGGCGCCGCGCCACTGTCCAGTTCAATCAACGGTTGAAGAAACCGCAGCCACGGGCTGATGATGACCTGGATTCAGGTTAATTGTGTATTGTTTTATTTGTACGATAGAAAAGGAAACTTTTTTCTTTAAGAATTCTTCTTCCAAATGATAAATAGTATATTATTATATAGTGTTTACTTCTTACTTCTTTGTCTTTGATGGAATGCAGGTATTCATTATGTGATTTGTTCTATCTACAAAATTATATATATATTTTTAATTTGAGTAGCAAACAAATATGTAGTCGACCTGGTGGAAAATGGTCTTAGCTTTCTAATCAACTAAATAAGAATAAAGTCTTAGGAATTCGGTCACTCACACTTTGTCACGGCTAAGCATTGAAAGTTTCTCCTGTATATCACTTTGAACTTGACAACATTCGTGCATGACACGTGTATACATAAGCAAAACCACATATGGTGCTTGTGCAACCAGATTTGATCCATGTTTGATTCAATCAGCCATGAGTATGTTACCGGTAGATACTGGGGATGACTTAACTAAATAACCATAAACTAAATATGACGATAATGTCAGCTGAAGATGACTTTTATTCCAGATAAAGATGCAGGAAGCGACTCTGGTAACCCAGACGACTACCGACGGAGAGGCCGGCGCGTCCTAAATGAGCTCTCGGCGTTAAAGAAGAACGCCAAAGGGTACATGAAAACTCTACGACGTGTCTTCAATCAATTCACTAAGGAATAAAGTTTTATTCCGATCAGCTGAGACCTGACTATCTTGTGCTTTTATTTTTACCTAACTGTTCCCCCTTTAAGAAATAAAACATGTCGTAGATATCAAATCACACTAACGCTGGTGACAGCGCCCACGTACTCGTGGAATGCGTGCAAGTTTCTGAGTTTTGCGTTGAGCTCTGAACACGGATTATTAATAAATAAATAAAGTTACCTAAGTTACGCCTTATACCATCAAATATCTGCTAATGAAGGTCCCGTAAAAATGGGTCTACTTGTTTCGAAGATTAGATGGAAAAAACAGACGGACCGCCAGACAGACGAATAGACAGACAACCAAACATTTTAATATTTTTTTTGTATAGTTCCCCTGTATCTCGTTTTAGATCAACCTTAAGTAGGACTAATGATCTTATCCGGGGCCTACTGCCGTCCATGGACAGCAGTCGACATTTTCCATCCATTTTCTGAGTATATATACTAACGGATGGCTTAGTAATATAGAGGTTGTATTTTTTTAAATTACCTCGTTTGATTTCCGGTTAAAGAAATTGATTTTCGAAAAATCTAAGTATGCAGTTTTAGTTTTTACTAAAATCGGCCTTGTTACTCGTTTTAACATTTTCGATATTATTTATTTGCATTTAGCTATCCATGCGTACTTGAAATATTCGTCCTGTGTACTATGCAGCTTCCGCCATCGAGGTCATTCACAATATAGATTCTCTTTAGGATAAATACTTTATTTAAAAAAAAATCTTCTTCCATGGGTTGCAATCACCACTTACCATCGGCAGAAAAAAAAACAATATTCTTAGGGTACTTTTCTCATTACAATAGAGGTAGCCAATCTCATATAATAAATACTACGTTGCAAATTTTCAAGGATCCCAATTTTCGTGCGATACAATTATTGGAAAAAAAATTAGGACCAAAGCGACTCCAGAATTATCGTTATCGGATTTTCCAGAATACTTGTCAAATAGGAAAATTGAGGTCCTAAACTAATATGAAAGGTTTGCTTTGGATAAAACATATTTCGCCCTCCGACTTCGTGTGCGTGGACTTTAGTCTGGTTGCAACCCTTTATGTCCTAATATTGGGCACGGGTCTCTGCGACACCTGGGGCATGCCTGGAGCGCAATGCGTATTGGTGGAGGGATACATGATTAGTAATTATCCCTTGATACCAACTGTGTCCGCAATTTAAGGTTCTTAACGTCTAATGTCCTCAGCAGCACGAGAGCGCGCATTTAATTCAGTCCTCTCCGGTCACCCATCCAACTACAAGGTTATTTTTTTTTAATAAATAACGCTACTACACTCATAGCCCCACACTAGGATTTTCTCCTGTGTCGTGGGTGCCATAGAAACACACAAAGACGAATACACAAACACCCAGACCCAGAACAGAAATCTAAACTCATCATTCAGATATCTGTCTGGCCGGGGATCGAACCCGGAACCCACCGCGCGCCAGACTGGTATGGTGACCGCTCCGCCACGCGGATTTTACTTTTTACATTGATTGACACCCACATAAACTTTGAGCTGCGCGTACTTTCTCATTTAATATATATATGGACCTACTCACGAATAGATACACATAACCATATTTACATATAGGTATGGTGACATGTTTTTCCATGACAAAAACGTGGAATTTTATTAACATTATTATATTATATTATAGAACAGTTTTAACGTAAAAAACGATTCAATAATAGAATGTTTTTAACCGACTTCAACCAGTTTCACGTTTTCCCTTTTTTGTCATTACGATTTTATTGGTTCAACAGCGTACAAGTATTTTTAACTGGATTTAAATTTCATGAGTGTTTTGACTGTAATTAAAATGCTCGGTTTTATGTACCAATAGACCGATACAGGAGTAATTTGCTACATACCTTAACCTCTGACAAATATTGGCACTCGATTTAATTTTGTTTTTGTGTCAATGAGACGAAAATGTCGACAGAATTTTAATGAAAATTGTCAAAGGGATTTTTGTTTTAAAGGTATTATTCTTTAGATCACATCGCAGAGCCAATCTGCGACTATGAATTATTCAGTGCCAGATGGCCAGCGCATTTTTTAAGATTAAAAGATACATAGAGATTCAAAGATGTGTTATAACCGTCGCTGGAAAGAAGCTTCGATGTCAAAATAAGATGAAAAATACAGATTGAAAGTTTAAGGAAGAAAACCGTTGTGTCAGAATATAACATTTGTAAAAGAACAACCACTGAGCTATAATGTTTATAAACATGAGGATCGATTGAATCTTGTAAACATAGTTAACATAACATATATTTATAGCTGAGAAGGTTGACACTGTATATAAATATTAATATTTTTTCATTATACTGAAGTAGCCAAAAAGCATGCATTTCACCCGATAAGTGGATACTACGGCCCATGGAGATGTTTAAGCAACCTCATGATATGCTTAACTATAGATGAATGTGACTAGCTAATCTCATCTTTCCAACAAAACACAAGAACTGCTCCATGCTAGAAATAGATGTGGTTGTAGTACCTCTCTAGTCGAATCATTATCATTAGTCTTTTTTATAATTTGGAAGTAGCAAACGAGCATGCAGCCCACCTCACGGTAAATAGTCACTGCCGCCCATGGACATCTGTAAACAACCCCAGATAAGACCACAGTTCTACCTGAGGTCGGCCACAGACGCGTTGCTAACCCTGAGGACTAACGTGGAACGCCTCGAATAAGTGTCTCCCTTAGCACACCCTTCAGACCAGAACACAGCAGCGCTTAACACTGCTGTTATAAGGCAGAAATAAGTGTGGCGGTGGTGCCGCCGGAGGTTAACCACAAAGGGTTCTACCATTTACTCTATTTCCTTCTTACTTTATTTCATTCTTTATTAGTCTTTCTCCACCTTGTGCTGCGAAATTAGCTACAGTATAATTATACTAAGACTATAAGTTGACAGTATCAGGAACAAGCTACCATGCCATTTTTAAATTGTAAGAGTAGCGAACGGTCATGTAGTTCACCTTAAGTAAGTGGCAACTGCCTAGACATTATACAACCCCAGATGAAGTCTCATTGACGTCAGCCACAGATGCGTTGCTACCCTGAATGCTAAGTTGGAACGCATCGTGTCTTTCACTTTCCATAATCCTAATAACTTAAATGTGTGTAAAAATGTTGTTATAAGACAGAACTCTGCCAGTGCCTCTGTATTTTAACGACGACGATCTTTAATACTCTTAAATTGTTTGTAGTGGCATTTCAGGAACATATTTTTTCCCTTAAAGGAAACCCTACGTTCCACCCTTATTTGCATGCTTTTTGTTCTTGGCGTTTTAGAATTAATGATGTTTTTGCAGCCTCTTTTCGATAGCATGGAGTGCCATAAAACTTCGAGTGAATGAATTCAAGCTATAACTTGTTATGTATTCTACTTGTAATAAAGAGGCTTAAACATACGTCATAAATTCAAGTCAATAAATTACTTAAATACAAATGGGTTACATTAATGCCACTGTAAACGGACGCAAGTGGTTATTTTAATCAACGTAACTTAATAGAATGTTGTGGGCGGCAAAATAAAGAAAAATAAACTGGAAATACCTTGGTACTGGTGGCTCCCTATGTAACTGTGGATGTCGTAGGACACAGCTAAGGAACACAGTCCAGAAGACGGGCAGCAGCTATGTATGTCCTGTGTAATATTATGACACTACGGTCATCAATAGGTACTCATGCTAGGCGTGGCATAAACTCCCATAAGAAAAGGCCTACCAACACCTAACATAGCCAACCACAAAGGGTTGATAGGTCGATTGTCTAGCCGGATGAAATGGTTATTTTAATTTATTTTTTATTTTTAATAGGTTATATAACCATCCGCGCATAGCTGCAACTCAATTTTTGTTTAGGTATATGCTGGACCAGGCCTGTCCCTACCATTGGGCGATTGGCTCAAGATCTCCTTAGCGTTAGACCATTTGATAGACAATGAGCTATCAGGAACTCTCAGGAATGTAGGTTTCCACACGATGTTTTTCCTTATTTGCACCTGATAAAAAACAATCGAAGGTGCGTGGAAATCAAACCTAGACGCGCCTAATTAAGAAATCACATTTCAAACCACTAAGCCATAAAAGCCAAAATATTTCACAGTTAAATACGCCGTAGTAAATTTCTATTTCAATTACATTACGAATGCAATCACTTGTAATTACCACACTATATCCGATTCACTGTGTTTTGGACTGCCGGTAAATACGCCGATAACCGCATACCACTCGCTGTTTTGAATTTACCTTCGTAAACTAGTTGATACAATAATTCAGTGGAATAACGCCTCTATTTATATTATCTCGTTTTTTATTGGGTAGAAGTAGCAAACGAGCATGCTGTCCACTGATGGCAAGTTGCCACTCTCTCCCGTGGTCGCCTGTGATTAAGCCCAGATAAGAATACTCCCTGAGGTATGCCACAGATACGTTGCTACCCCTGAAGACTAAATTTGAACGCCGAGGCGTAAGTATGCCTCCCTTTCACTATCCCGCAATCGAGAACACAGTAGCACTTAACAGATGCTATTATTGCGTAGAAAGGGGTGTGACGGCGGTGCCGCTGGCTTCAAACCACAAAAGATTCTACCACCTTTGATTTTATTACATGAAGGTATTAAGTATATAGAGGTCCGCTACTCCAATTTTATGAAAATAATCGTTTAACAGATGCTCAAACTAAAAAGGGTATAACAAAACAATTCTTATAGGTATACGTATATTCTTATAGGTATATCTTATAGGTGTAAATAGGTATATACGTATTTGATCCCAAACTAGAACCATTAGTCATCTTTTCACTGATCGTGTCTCAAGACATCCGTTAAGATTGGTGACAGTATTACATATTCCAGTCTTTAGAATATATGTATGTAGGTACCCAATATTGTCACAATATAGTAAAAACTCGCCAAGCTAATTTCTACCGCTACGGTAACACACGCCTGAAAACTGCAGTTTTTTTTTCTTAAAAAAGCAAACGGAGGTGCAACTCATCAGGTGTTATCACTAGCCCCAATTGATACCTGTAACCAAATTTACATAAACCAGCTATTTAACCGGTTTAAGTACGCTGGTTGAGGAAAATAGATAATAGGTAAGTAGGTACGTTGTGTATGTTTTGAGGAAAAAGATGGTCGCCCGCATTTTATCAAGTCACCCTGCATTTATATTACCTTCCACCGAAACGTGAGGTAATAGGTGTAGTTATGGTCTTCCCGTTCTAACCTCCAGGTTGAACCATATAGATTGGCGAGTGCTCCCGCATGGGCTTAAGCTTTATGGGTTTCTGGCTTAAGCTTTATGCATTTTGTCGCCAGAGTCGAACCACGAAGCGTGGTACCACCTTAGAAGTGATTTTGTTTATAGCAACCACGGAACGGGCAATTCTGATGTGAATCACTTTTTAGTTATCATAGATGTCAATCAAGTCTCATTCTCAAGCACAAAGACTTGAAGTATTTATTTTCATGGACAAACGAGGGCTCAAAAACCAACACAAACACATCTAACAAAATAAATTGTAGGTATATTAATCTGAGGTATATGTTTACCCAGCTGAACCAATCATTTAGCAGGCCGATATGTGTAAGTTTTTTATAAGGTCAAGTTTAATTCTAAATTAAAGACTAAGTCGTGAAATTTTATTTGACGTTTTGATCTGTATTGAATGATTAAATTACCAGTCCTAATTTATTGATCTAGACATTATCTTACATCTAACAATTTGTAAGGTAAAGAGATTGCCATGAACCTAAATCAACAAAACTGAGGTAACAGTAACCAAAGGTTAACTAGGATTAGACTGACCATATGTTTAACTAAGCAATAACCAATGAACCCTTTCAAAGGTTAAGTAACAAACTATTTGGTTTTATTAACTGATTTAAACTGTATTATTTGGTTTACGATTTACTCGTGTAAATAATACAGTTTAAATCAGTTAATAAAACCAAATAGTATAC
>DWNY01001722.1:0-12134 GCA_018250635.1 Telegonus apastus
ACTATAACTCGTTTTCTGAGCCTCATTTTTCAAGTGTATTAACTTAAGACTCTTAAGTAGTTGAATATTTTATGAAAAATATATATTTTTAAATATAGACAGCATTTTTATAATTTCTGTTCTATCTATCTGAACTTGGCCAGCATTACTGATGAGATCTCAGATCCATGTCAGATGAAAAATGAAACGTTCATTAGTTTGATAGGTTACCTTATTTAAACTTAGTAGACTTGACGAACTCTTACTATTAAGAAACAGAGCATACCAAGTTATTGATCCTATTAAATAGATAAAGTCACAGATATATATCTAAAAACAAAACAATTATTAAAATTTTCTAAAATACTCTGGGTAACCGGTGTACCTAAATATTTCCCTGCTATACATTACAAATCTCCAGATCAAAGAAACATCCGTAATACTGTGAAAATATTTAAGTAAAAATTTATTAAAAGATGTCGCTGAGATTTTGGCAATTCTGAATATACAAAACACTTCAATTATACACAGATATTGCGGGAAACACAATCAAAGGAAGTGTTGGAGGTTTAAGATTAAAATTTCCATTTCACCACTAATCTTGACCCGGCGTACAGCGTAATGAAACAGGCGTTCCGCAAGTGAGCTAAAGATTCGTTTACACCAAATGTGCGGTTATACTGAACCTTCGAAAATTGGTAGGATCAGTATGGCGTTCTTTTTAACTGAACATTTTATGTTTCAGTGTCGATGCTGGTTGACTTGCACGATATAGGTATTACAACTATTACGATTATTACACCACCATCTTAGTTCTCAGAAACGGCAACGTATCTGTAATTTGATAGTACCCTGTTCCATCTGGAGTTATTTATATGAGTGGCAGTGAGTGGCCTGATAATACAATGGGTTTGAACGCGGCCTAATAATGTTGTTGTAATACGGCGAAGGTCGGGTCATTAATGTTGTATCGATTCCGCTTTTGTCTTCATGCAACCCTGCACTGTAACGCAGGGCTATTGTAGTCGATGTTATTTCCTACAGTGTCTTTTAAAATTAGCCACAACGGACTATTCGTTTTATTCTGTTTTTACTTTATACTGTTAGTTATTGAAATGTTTGTTTGGTAGAGTATATAGTTAATACTGCGTAAGTGTCAATATTAATTTTCTGCGTTATGCCTTAATGTAGGGAGGTGAAAATATTAAGCTGAAAAAAACATAAATGACTTTATCTGAATTAAACTTGATCAGATAAAATAATTATCAACAGTTCCACTAAAACATTGAAACTCATTAAAAACTTACGATCGATGAACAAAAGACAAAAACTAAGATTTGTATGCAATTCAACCACACACTAGAAGTCCCGGTTTAAAGGTATTCGCTCTATTAATTACTTACCTATATACGATTGACCCCTGAATTGCACCTTGCATCTGTATAATGAGTAGCTTTACGTAAAGTGGGATTATTATATTAATTGGAACGATGAATCCGTTGAAAGAAGAGCTTTGTATTGCGGACTTGAAGGCTGCATTGTCCATTGTGCAACGGTTTGGCCTTGCGGCACATCGCTGGTCGTCCGCGTTTCGTACCTTTTTGTTTTTAACGTTTTTTCATACTTTTAACAACAATCATTCCGCTTCCACTTCATCTTTTATCGCACCTTACGCTTTAGTACACTTAGTTTTTTTATTTGTTCGTTAAAAATAACGATTACAATTCGTCGTGCTCTTTGTATGTTAATTTTGTAAAATTGGCATTAGTGTTGCTATGAAAATAGAACCGTCGAACCTAAACTTACCTGTTGTCATATGAGTTATCATATTATAGGTATTTCATATGTTAGCAAGTATTAATTACCTAATTAAATAAATACACAAGTTAACATATAACACTGGATTATACTCAAAGAGTCAGAAGAAGCATTTAAATTTATAATTTCCATTTATTTTAACGAGATTCAACTTAGGGACTTTCATCGCGGTACTACGGTAGACCGGAGATCACTATGGCATGTCGTCTGCGCACTCCATAAACAACTACGTTTTTGGACTGGAGCACCATAAAACGCATTTAAATATGCACTCTGAGTATACAGTGTGTTAGTTCAATGTGTTTTAAGGTAGTATTAAATATTAAAGAGTGAACCGGGAGCGTGGCAAACGCCCTGCTTCCCCTAACATTAAATATAACGAATGACCCACATTCGGCCGACTCATTCAAATCCTGGCACTGAAAGCTTGTCGTGGAACATAATAAATTGGAAAGCTCAGTTTGCCATGTACTGCGTATATAATATACCGTATATTGCGTGAAATGTCGTTTGATTGTTTAATCTTGACGGGAGTTGCTAAGCTTTTCTGTATACTTAAATAGGTACCTACCATTTTTATGGCACTAGTAAAATGTATAAATTAATTATACCGATATTTTTATGCCTATTTGAGGTAGGTAGGTACTAACATCGACGACGATATATAGGAACAAAGTTTATTAAATACATGACATAACGTACGCCCTTAAATAATTTACTGTACCTACATAAGTAGTTACTATTTATATGGTGTTAGTAAAATATATGAATTTATATTATTAATGTCGGATCGATGTAACATTTCAATGTAAGCCTTATGCCTTAAAGTAACAATTTAATATAATTACATGTCCCAACAATTAATTGTGTAATATATTCAATAAGTCGCGACATGGAGGAAACTAATTTTATGAGTTTGCATGAGAAACAGGGTGTAATAATGAATTTGTGACGTTTCATACAAATTAATTCGTATACGCTGTCGTGGGTTGATGATCGTCACTGATGTGTAAAAATGACATGCCTGTAATAAAATACTATTTTTGTACGTGTTATAGAAGAAACACGAGTATACAGGTAACCTAATTTTAACTGACCACTGCCGCTCATGGACATCTGTAATCAACCCCCAGATAAGAACGCCTAAGTATGCGTACCACATCCCTTAAACCAGAAAACATCAACACGTGATTCGGCTGCTAAGAGTTAAAAAAGGTTTCTAAACACGTAGAGTTCTACAACCTTTAAAGTTATTTAGAGTAGGTTTGTCTCATTCATTTCGAATAAAACACATAAAAATGCCTTAACAGATTACTCATACCTTCAGGTTTTTACTTCTATTTGGATTTGATGACTGACCACTTAACCTAAGGTGGAATGCACCTCTATCAAATTCACATTTCACTCAAATATTTAAAAAAAATATTTTAAAAAGTTTAAGCAACTAAATACGGTTTTCTTTAATCTCCACACTCAGGAAGTAGGCCAAGTGATACTAACGACCACGCGACATTAACAAATTACCAAGTTGCTTTACATTAGAATTAAGTATCACAATATATTATGAATTAATTTTCGAAATCATCTTACTACTGTGGATATGGCATGCTTTTGAAGTTTAGTTAACCATGGCATACTTACAAACATAAAGTGTAACATAAGTATTATATGTAGGTTTCTTTCCACACAGAACATAATGAGTAATAACATGTTGCTGCTAAGGATAGTATGATCATTGTTCCTCATATTAAGTCATATCCTAAATGTAATGTATATTATGTACATTTGTATGTAATGTTAATAATATAAATTTATAAAAGCCGATTGCATTTTCAATTTTTTTTCGTAATCTCTGGTAAAATTGCCTTTGATTTATACTCGTAACAAATCAGCGCTTTCCATTCGTCATACGTATCGGATTGCGTTAATATCTGGGTAACAATTTAATTGATACTCATTGTGCAATTTCAATTTAATTGAAGCACTCTTTCCTGCTTAATCTGGCTTCCTGTAATTTCGTACAGTTTATAACGGTGGTTCTAAATCAGTTATAATGCTGATATTTAGCAAAAAGTTTTTAAAATATTCGCAGAATATTATTACATTATATATCATTCTACTTAAACTTCCGCTAGTTGGAAAGTCACTAGTAAATTACACACATTCTCATCAATGATGGAATTGTCATTGAAGAAGAATTAAAAATGACATTCTTGCAAAGATGCGAAATTTTCAGGCTAATTCATTGTCATTCACAAAAAAATATTAACGTTATTAACTTTGGTGGCGCTGTTGCACTTTGAAATTCAGCCATGAAATATCAAAATATATTCAAACACTGCCTTTATCATCAATATAGCTAATAGTTATATGTTGGTTATACACTTAATATTTACATTTCCCTAATCTAATCGTAGTATAGGTCTAGTATGTAAACAACCTCAACAACACTCACATACAATAATATTTGCCGTAAAAATAATTTTAAAATTAAAAACTGCAATAACGCCGTGAACTCATTTAGTCAGTAGGTACTGCAGGCTCGCTAAATATTTTGCTTTTCCTAAAATTTGTCAACTTTTTACAAAATGCTTTTTAAATATTCAATTATGTAGTCGACGTAGTGACGTCAGTCGTTTAGGTATCCGACCTAATTTATGCAGCGCAAAGTTCGCGGTAGCAGCTTGTTCAAACGTTGCCCGGCGCTGTGAAGCCGTACTCATTAAAGGTGCTAATTACGCGTCAAACTGACAGCCTCGAATAGTAATGGTGGGGTAACGATCCTAATTAAGCATTCAATAGGTATTACGTCTATGAAGTTAACCGTTCTTATCCGTTTGGTAAATAATGGCCAGACTAGTGTTGTGACGTGTGTGCATAGCAGGCACTATCGTTATTATGTCCTGTTCAAGCGATAAAGATCTGGACCTACCTGAATTATATTTCACCTTGTTGTTTCAAACCGATACGTACAGGGAGGTACGGATTAGTGGTCACCATGCATAGAATATTTTCAAAACACTAACATTAATTTGTCCTCAAAATAAGATTTGTAGGCATCATAAAACAAATTTAAATCAAACACGGCTTCTATGTAATATATATATTAATGCGTGAAGCGAAAATTTGCGGAACCATTTTTCGAATTCTGCGTACAGAGAGGAGTATGAGGTTTGACATACGTGAAAATTCATGAAGAAAAAAGCGAGAAGAGATAATATTTATGTAAAATAACTGCTACTAATATACTAAATTAAACTGACTAAACCATGCATTGTTTACATTACTGACAATGCTAAACAATATCATCAACTATGTCAGATGTCTATGTCACAAAATGCGTCATTACTTTTAAATGCAGCTTGGCAAATTAAATCTCATTTTCCGTATAATCAATAAAACTTCGCTTTTTATTTGGATTTTAATTTAGTTTTAATTATGGTCGAATTTCGAACATTGTGGCGGGTCTACTAGTTCTATTTAATACACCTGGCTTTTAAAATTGCAGTAGCCGTAAGTGAAAATAAAAAATACAGTTTCGTTACGCCGATAATAAAACGATTCAGGCCTGCGAACGTGTAAAAAGTACGTCAATGTTTATTCCATGTACATATTTACTCTCAAAATCACTTGCTCGCGTAAGCGGCATCCAATAACGCTGACTGAGCACGATAGATTGAAAAACGTGGCAGGACTGCCATATAAGTTTTCAGCTCCGCCCATTGACACACGAAAATAGATTCACTGCATGGCAACTAGTCGACTTTCGTCTGTTTTTAGAGATCTGTACGTAAAATTTTAGTAGAATACACGTCAAAGCGAATGGTATTAATTAGATTGATATATGAAAAGTTGAAGGGATGGATCTTGAAACCCGTTTTTTATTTATTGTTACTTTATTATTAAATTATATTACGCACAAGCGTGATGTGATTAGAGTGCAGTTTTTTTATTCTCAACAGACAAAGTAGAAAGTAGTAGTAAAGACAGTGTAGGTATGACTGAGTCGGGTTTGGACAAATATTCTGACTACATGTTGGTGAAAGGGATACGGGTTAGTGGCCAGCACGAATGGCCTCCGATGAGGTTTAACGACTGCTGTTAAATGATAACAATCTGGTTCGACGGCTCAATGTGCCCTCCGAAGCACGGAAGCGATAATGGAATTTTGCCACTAGCGGTCAGCCATCCATCTATCGAACGCACCAGATGTTGCTTAACTTTATAGATCAGTTAAGATTGCGAGGCTTTGCGCGCTTCACGCATATGCGGAAGAATCATATAGTACATAATAATAATATAAAACCTATTTATTCCATTAGATTTCATAACATCGTCATCACATAATTATCTTATTTCATCTTTTTACCTACGAAGTACATAAATGTTTATAAAAAACACGAATATTTCATGTGGTTGTACGGACCCTTCAGCACACAAGTTCGATTCGCACGGTTCTGATTTTCTAGGCTAGTGCCACATTTACGTAAATTGAACCAACGTTGGCCTTTCTTTTTTCTTTTATTTTATTTGTTAACCAAACATCCCTTTGTAGCACTAAAGCAATATTTGCAGTCCCTTACCTTTTTGATAGAATTAAACCGCTGGCGCGTCACTTACTGTTCGTTAAAATTATTGGTATTAGGTATTTCGGAAGGGTGTGGTACCTAAGGAAAACATACTTACCCGAAGCGTTCCATGAGCGGTAGTGGCCACTTACCATCAAATGGAACGCATGCTTATTTGCTACGTCCATACAAAAAAAAAATACCACATTTTTCGTTAATGATTTTTTTAAATAAATTAGAAAATTCCGTCTTGCATTTTGTTTTTCCTAATTTAATGTGTCAGCAGCGATGATTTGACGCCGATAGGCTACCTAATTACTATATTGTGAGAACAAGCTCTCATCCTCGACTTCGTCTATGTGGTGGATAACGTTTAATACCACAGTGGGCGCAACTGATCACCATGGCTTTTTAATGCATTTAATACATATCTGATAAAATATTTTACTTTTATGTAGGTAATCTTACTACCTGTGAATAACATCATGCTTACTTTGCGTCTTTGACTATTTGTCCGTTAGCTACACACTTCTGAAAGGTTTTGATCCGTCGAAAGTAAAATCTGATATTTCTGTCATCGGGCACCTAGAGTAAAACCAATCCAAATTGACCCTTCCTTTAATAAAAATACTTATACCTAATGGAGGGTTTTTTTTTTATCTCAACCGTTCTGGTTATCGTAGTGAAAAAAATACCAACTTTATGGGTAATCATAAGCTCTTTACTACAAAAATTGCCATTAAAGTCCGTTGAAATTTTCGCACGATATCCAAAGTAGCAAACAAACGACAGGTTTGTATAGTATTCTATAGAAAAGCAATCAGCCATTGCTCTGCGTGCGAAAGATCGTGATAACACATTGTATAACGGTTTTAGGTTATAAGCCGCTTAATCACGATTTGTGCTCCGAGATAATGTTTTTATTTTTCCCTTGCCGTTAATTAACGTCCCTCTCGATGGTGGAGTGTACTCGTAAACAGTGATGTGCCGGATTATAAAAAATATATATCCGCGGATACTGATAGGAATACGGATTAGTATGTCTAGATTCGCGGATACAGTTACGCAATTTATCTTTTTATTTAGTCGATACAGACGAGCAGTTGACGCGTTGTATTCATATAATTAATTAGTAAGTATAGTTAACTCTGTACAATAAATGATTTTAAGAAATAAAACGAACGAAACTAAACGTGTTTAAAAGTGGTTCATTGTGCGGGTTAACGCTTAAAATTAACACACATAATAAAATTTAATAACGAATAGGATACGTTTGAGATCCGCCAAAAAGTAACGTATACGGATACAGATCTTTTTCCCCCGGATATCCGCGGATACGGACATCCGGCACATCACCAGAATCAACACTCGTTAATGTTGGGTCAGCGAAATATTGCGTCAAGACCGGAATCGTTACGTAGTTTTTATTATCAACTACGAAATAAGTATTTCGGATTAACCCAATCCTCGAACGGAATTACACGACCAATATTTCATAACTACAAATAATGGTGTTACTATAAGCGAACTTATCTGGCCTACATACGTGAGTAATACGGCCTTTGTGCCAGTATATAACATGGTTGGTATGTCTAATTATGTTCTCAATATTACAATCTATGTACCAGTGTGTATTGAACTTGATATTGAACCTGTGTTTAGATATTACTTTGGTCAGTAACTTCAATGTCTACGAGTTATCTAGTTATCTCAGATTTCGGTGTTTGTGAAATCTTCTTTATATGAAAATCATAATAATGGTATAGTACCACGGGTAGTGGTGTAATTATCTAATCCTTAACATGTAGACGGACGAAGTAGCAGGTAAAAACATGTTCTTTAGTTTCGATGTCATGTGAACAGGTAATAAACTAATAATGTAGTTCAAAAAGCCAGTTATTTTTAAATTTCACAGACACTGTATTTTAGGTAGGTATGTTGACGATTTGAGTAGAGAAAGTACTAGTTTCAATTTTTTATTCATCAATTTATTTTATGTACAGTATTAAACAAAGAAGCTATGATTTTTCATATTATTATTTAGTTCACTTACATAAAATTAGTGCCTTTCCACATTATTATATATTCTTATATAATTCATCACACGAATATATTGCGACTTTTTCGGATTCTTCATTCAAACAAAACTTCGACTTTTTATTGGTGGTTAGGTCATAGGTCACTTAACTCTATTGTTCCCTTGCACAATTGCTTTCAGATCGGTGATTTCAAGTAAGGCATTATTCTGTTCTATTTCCTACTCGTGGAACCTTGAGCGGGGAGGTTAATTTTCCACCTGAAAGAGCAATTTCTTTTTTGAGCCATACCATTTTTATTTAATAGAAGCTGCAAACTGGTTTATTGTTACGTAGTTGAATAGTTCTACATGAGTAACTAGCCGTAAATAGGCAGGTGTCCTGGTTGAAGCTAAGGATATATATATTGTTTGGCTTATGGACGACTTAGAATTTAAATATGCCTGCTTGTCATATAATAATAATAACAGTTATGTTGTATTGTGGAACTGGTGGATTGTTATATGGTGGAATAGGTGTGAATGTGATGCTGCCCTCAGTTTTAAAGTGACAAAGCCCTTTGTAGGTCGGAGGTGGCGGATCTGTGGCCACTTTTGTCCATCCGATTTATGTAATAATGGTCCAATCATATTTATAGTTAGAATACGAATCTTCGGGTGCAGTAGTAACAACTATAGCACAGCATTACAGTGTATGTATACAAGCCGTCAATTAATATTTGTAGGAAAAAAAGTTTTAATTGTAATTCCATTTATATGGTTTGCTTGTTAGTCGAAAACACAGGAGTGCAGAAGACGTTAAATACGGTGTTCCTTGATCCCTAAAAATCACGTCGCCTGTGATCACAAATAGACTTTCAGTAGAATTTTCAATTAAATGGCTTTAAACTTGTCGTCTAACCTTTTTGCTATTTCCGTGTATTATATAAGGTAAAGAATCCTTACTATGTAATCAACTTGTATTGATACATTGTTTCCACGCGATAGGGTCTCAATTAAATTAGCGTTGGTAGAAAATAAATGCATTATAATGGAAAGGTTGTTGATCTTCGCAGTCGTTCCAAAGTAAAGCGGGAAATATATGTTTAATCATTTCTTATATTATTACTGCGTTTTCGCACTTAAAAGCTAATGTCTTTAATGGGTCGTCAATATAGTGTGTTACATAACCTAAAACGTTCCTCAAATTCAAATGGTCTTTTTTCATCTATTGTTACTTTCAGACATTAGGGCGTTTAAAAAATTGTTTCGGTTTATATAATTTTTAAATAGGATTAGTATTAAATTTAATAAAGTGAGATTATAAAGATCATATATCACGTACATTTTACTTCTGTCATTTAAATCTTAACTGTGCATCAAATACCTACTTTACTTGTACTTTAGGAATCTTGTCCAGCTTTGATCATAGTTGCATCAGTTTTACCTTACATTTAAAGACTAAGCTAGAACACTTTTATAGCCTTACAACACTTTGTACGGGCTATCTGCCGACCATCTAACGAAGGCTTAGGAACCGGCAACCAGATACAGACCAACCTCTTTTCCAGACCATAGTATCTATTTAATCTCTAGGTTCATCTATGAAGCGTTATAGGCCACTGGGGCCAATAGCATCTACACGATTCGGAACAAAACACCCTGTGAACCAGAACACAGAACCGCCGCACCGAAGCAGTAAGCGTGTGGAGGTGACGGCAAATCACGAAGATCTATCACGCGAACCTACTTTTATATTTAATTGAGGAAACATTGCATCATTGTTATTTTTATACTTATAATAATTGACCTATTACTTATTTAATTGTACATCATGTACTTATGTAGTTTGTATGTATGTATACTTCAGAACAGAATATCTATTATCAACAATTACCCGGCGTAATTATATAAACTAGCTTTTGCGCGCTTGCCTGTTGACTCCAGTAGGTTTTTTTTCTTACTGTGAAGTAGTAGATAGCACGCAGTCCATCTGGTGGTAAGTGGTCACTGGGGCCCATGTACAATTTCGTATAGAACAGGAGTTATATCTGGAGTCAATTACAGATGAGTTGCTATTTCCGAAGAATGAAAGTGACCCGGTGCACTCACCGGCTCACTTACACTTGCACCGAAACGCAAGAACTGTTTCACGCCAAAAATAGGTGTGGCGATAGTCCCGATTAAAATTAATCTGTGACAATTTCAGGTTTTAGGAATAGCTTACGTAGTTGTTGAGGCTCTGCGATGATTAATCGAAACTCAGTATAGAATATCTTTTCGCTTTTCGAGCCTGTTTTAGATATTTAGAGCTTAGCATTCCGACGAACTTCGTATCGCAACAGAGACAAAATCTTGTGCAATGATTCATTAATTGTACGTTTAACTTTTACATAAATCAATAATCTTGCGTAATGTGGGTTTTATTTTTTTACATACATATTTAGTCATGTTAAGGTAAAATATGTTAGAAAATTAATATGTTGTGTAATGTTGCATGCGTTTTATTAAAACAGAGATTTTAAAAAAAGGTTAGTCAAACATGTGATACTGCCAAGTGCTTGCGGCCTGAACTAATATTGGTAATTTTTGATCTTTTACTAATATTTAGATTTAAATATTCATTCAATACATTTCCATTTATGATACGATATGTTATGTTTGCTTGGAAATTCCATTGTCATTGTCTCCACCACTACCTCAACAGTGATAAAGTTATAAAAATTAAAATTAAAAAGAAAATTTAACATTGCATTTTAAAAAATGTCGAAAAAACTCTGAAATGTAATGGCGAATGTGAGGTTCTATACGTAAATATTGGTCTTAAAATACATCTCCTTTTTAAAACTCAGTTCAACGACAATTTGTGTAACACGTCGCGGGCATCAGATGGATAGATAGATATAACGTTTACTTCATAGCTTAAGACACAACACCAATTATGTAATACATTAAACATTAGACAAAGGTACATTCAAGACGACAAAACAAGTTTCTTACACTAAACCCAAGGAGACACTACATCGCTAACCCCTAATTAGTAAAATAAATCACCTCAAATATTAATCATCACAAATATTAACTGCACGCCGTTCATTGGACAGTCCTGATAAAAACAATAGCCAACATAGATATTTCACGAAAATTATGGTCATGACCATAATATGTCCTGACTGGCAAAATTTAGTTATTCCGTCAAATCCCCCATTAGAGACCCACCGCATGCTGTCATGTTACACGGAGAGGAAACCACAGTATAATTAGCGCTCTCATAACCTCCTCGTTAATTCGATTCGTGTTGATTGTCGCTAGCGGTCGCGCTGTGATCTGAGAGTGAATTGGATGAGAGAGATTGTTGCAATTTTCAACGTTAGTAATTGTTAAGCGGCGTGGTGCGATAATTTCGGTATCAAACTCCGGTGTTGGGGATTCCGTTATAGATTGATCTGAGTGTTCGATTTTGAGTTGAGTTATGTTAGAATGTGTTATTTTTTCTTCTCATATTTTGTTGTTACCGTTACGGGTGTTTACATAAGAGTGTAGAGTTTAAATTGTTGTTTAAATTTAGAGATAGTACGTCAGTAATTACTGTTTCCAAAGGCCCAATTTTTGGCGATAGATGGGCCGATTTCGTAATAATCATTTTTCTCGATTGAGAAATGCCCTCGCTATACGAAAATTTCTACATGTAAGTATACTTTGTAAAGACTAAAGTATAAAATGTCTGTATTATCCTAGTAGATATCATTAAATGT
>DWNY01001723.1:0-12132 GCA_018250635.1 Telegonus apastus
CAATTCGAAACATAATTAGTGAATCCATAAATAAAAATACACTGTTTGTTTCATTAATAGCCCTGTCATGATAGACATTCAAGGTTATAATAATTGGCGTAGAGCTAAAAATTGGTACGAATGCTCAGGTCACTATTATAAATGAAACGTTACAAGTTAAACTTCATAAAATCCCACATCTGTAAAAAAGCTATTCAAGGTCAAAAGGTGCAATATTATATTTTTTTTTGCGTTTTAACATACAAATGTATATATTGTAAAATGGCTGAAAAACGTAAAATGTCCATATTTACGACCTTTAAACTTCAATATTTTTTTTGCAAATGTAGAGTTGATGGGGACTTTTTACATTTCCTTCATTATGGTGTCCCGAACATTCGTACCAATTTTTAGTTCTATGAGAATTATTTCAACCTTACCCCTATTTTCGGGCTAACTTGACCGGGCGCACTCATTACCCGCGGTAACTATGGCCCGACAACAAATGAACTAACTGGCTGAATCGGCACACTTTCGGAGCTCGATGGTGTGTGAAATTGGCGCACACGACCCGTTGGCGTATACATTCGATTGTCTAGTGTAGAGAAATAATTTATGACCTGACAGTTTATTCAAGGTTAGATACGGTTTGATTGTAATAAATATGATATGAATTAGGAGATATTGAACTAGTGCACTCACAGTTATGATTTAAGATAAAATATATTTAATTCTTTTCAACAGTATCACGATGTGATACCTATATATTTTGAGGGAAAACTCAGTAATGATGACTGATATTATTATGTGCATTAAGGATAAAATAAAATAATACAAAAATATATCAAATATAATGCCATCCACAATGCCTATGCGAGTTGTCATTAGATTTTTTTAATCGCTAGATCTTTTTTTACTTATTTCATTTCCCTTTTTCAGTGAGGCATACGCGTTTTGACACATTGATATCTTCTTGTTTACACAGTCGGGTTACCTACTTGTTTTTAAAAACATGAACTAAATAATTTCCAATCACCAGGCCTCTGTCGGTTCAAATATTTGTATTTGATGCACATAGTGCTAATATTTATAATGGATTAAATATATCATACTGAGTATTAATAGGTACGTTTCGCTGACCACCGTTACACTGTTCCGAACATTGTTCTCTGTGTAACGTTAGACATAATGTACTTTCATTGTATGAACGTACCAATCGCAGATGTAATTCCAGATTTCATAATAAGAACGCATTCTTGCACATTATGTTGTTAGCCTTCTCCTAATAATACTTTCTATCTCAGAACTGGCAATTACCCATTTTCCGCGCGTGCGATTTAAGATAAGCTTGTGTTTAGGAATTAATAGTAAATTACGGGCTTCAAACACAGTTTACGTTATAACAATTGCATTTAATATTAAATACAGTAAACTATGTGGTTACAAAATTATTTTGTTATTTTCAGGTGGATGGCCCATCACGAACGAGCAGACGGCTATCATCATCAGATAGCCGAGGCGCATCCAGCACAAGCAAAGCAGAGGACGTGCAACCTACGTTTAGGCCAAGAAACCACAGGCGGCGAGAAGAACCGACTACTGCCAGAAAAGAAGAATCAATAAGAGATGTACCTCGAACAAGAAGCAGGACTCGACCCCCAGAAAAAGATATAACACCATCACCAAGCGAACAGCTTCAAACTTATACTTCACGAAACGAACGATTCGATTCCAGAAGAACAATCAGCCGATCACGCAGCAGAGCTGTAGAAAATGATGTTAATATTGACACTTCTACAGTAAGAGATAATAATGTTCGTGGCAGAACAAGGCAAAGCAATCGACGAGCACCGCTTCCATCAACACCAACTCCTATTGAAGCATCGTCCCCTTTAGTAGAGGAGAAACCCGAAATAATTACCAATAACTTTGAAGATATAGCCAAAACTGTACCGAAAGAAGAAAACACACCCAGCAATACAGCAAATCAGTTTAGGAGAAGAAGTTCTACGAGTAGAACTGTAGTTGAAACAGTGGCACCGAAAAAAAATCGTGGGCGTGTCAATACGAGAACGAATACAAGATCGTCCGATTTGGAAGTATCTGGAACAACCAATACGTTATCTGCTCTTTTGGGTAAAGAACCAACTACTGCGCGGTCTGGTGACTTAAGAAACTCTCGAAAACTTAGGTATAGGACGCGTCCGTCGGATACAGATTCGAACTTAACAGGCGAAGGACTTGCTACGTTAAATGAAGTAATAGGATCTAGTCAGAAAAAAGAAAGATTAACTAGTCAATCCGACGCTGTGTCTTCTTCATCTGCTACTGTGGAGAACGTTGTGCAACAGATCACTGAAAAAATTCCACTGAAAACTACTAAAGGATCAAAAGTAGTAAGACGTCCATTAGCAAGGGGAAAGGTAAATTTTAGGCCTACTGTAGCTCTTCCTAAAAAGAAAGTGTCGGAGGAAATTAAGGAGGATGATAACTATCCAGAAAGTTTTAAGGCTTTAATCCAGGCTAAAAATGCGGTGCGTATACGTGGACTCGGCATTTATTAGACTTGGCACATTTTATTTTCATTATTATCATTTTGTAATCACTTTAATACCATTTTCCAATTTAAACCATTTTGTTTTATTACTTTTCACTGTAACACCCTGGAAGTTAACATTGTCTACTCATTTTACATCCTTACTGTAGGACTGAATTGTTCAACTGCTTTGACACTGTAGAATCCATACCATGTCTATTAAGAATGCTATTCATTTGAGTTAAATAAGTGCTACGTAATACCAAACTGCCTGTTCGCTTAATTGAGGAATCATTTAAATAAAAACTTTAACAGCAATGTCACAACTATATTGGAATATCATTATCATTATAAATATCATTGAACAATTTCAGACACAAACAAGCTCTTCAACCAGCGAGAGTTTGTCGGTGAGAGCATCACAAAAAGTCTTTAAAACTTACCCCCAATCCTCACAATCCATTCATACGGATCCGGACACAGATAAACAATCATTGGTAATGTTCATAACGTTCATAAGTTAAAATTATTTATCCTGTAACACCATACAATGTTCCACTATACATACATAATACTGCATGGATTGCATAAGTTAACTGCATGACATAATTTTTGTTATGTGTGATAAATATAACATTATATCATTTAAAATGATTTTCTTAAAGATTCACATACAACTACTGCCACCCAACATACCTACCTACCTACAATGTCATTCGATGATTAACAGTGATACCTAAAACACTGTCGTATAAAAAGTTCAAGTGGGTCATCATATGAGATACTTATTTAAGTAATAATTAATTTACAGCTTCGCAGTAAACCAAATTTAGAGGAAGAAAATGAGAAAGTTACGGTTAAACAAGAAAAAGTTATTGAAACTACTGAAGCACTTGTACCGCTTAAAAATAAGTCCACTGAATATCGACCTCGAGGAACTTATACTCCACGTAACAGGAAAGCAAGTTTTACTACATCATCTACAAATGCCCCAGCAGCCAGTACAGAAAAACCATACAAATTTAGTAGGAAATACAATAAAATTACAACGACTACAACACCTAGATCAGAAAATAATATTAAAAATAAAAGAGCTGATACGACGAGTTCACTGAAGAAACCATTAGCTAGATCTTCATATTATTCAAGAAAAACTACTGCTCCTTCTAATTTATCTTCACAGGCTTCTGCGCTAGATAAATCTGATAATGATGATAAATCTGACAATACATCAGTAGTTACTCCTAAAAGTAGAGGAACATTACCACGCACTGCATTTTACTCTAGATTACGAAATAAAGTAAGCAAAAAAGAAATTACATCAAGTGTGGAACCTTCAAAAAATTTGAATGCTGATGTAGCATTCGCAGAAAAGAAAACTGAGAGTACAGCGGAAATGCCAATAATATTAACAATGTTGAATGGTGCTTCTAAAGATGTAAATTTACAAGAGGAAAAGAAAAGCAAAGGAAATGAACCCTTTATAATTGCAGTGAGTAGTACAGAATCACAAGAAAATAGTAAAGACAACGAAGTGGTGAATAGAATAGAAGAAACAGAAAACAAACCAGTTGTAAGTATTGTGTCCACAACTCAAAAGTACCATGCTCATTATAATGATAAAAATTCGGAAAACATTTCTGAACAAAAAGAAAAAATAATTACTGGAGCTACTCCGCCGATAAGAAATATACAAACAAGAAAATATGGACGAAAACCTGAAAAAAAGAAGGATCATGAAGAGATCGTTTTTACTACACCAAAATCTCGGGAGAAAAGTTTAAGGAAATACAGTGATACTTTTTCAAAAACCACCGAGCCGTCAACAAATGGCGTAAGTACTAAACATCATATTCTTTACAAATATATTTTTTAATTTAGCCATGATGTTGATTATATTGGCTATACATTTTACAGATAACACCAGAGCCCGAAAAACCTAAAAACAGATTCAGTTCCAAATATCGAGCTTCTTATCTTGATAAACCATTTTACAAACCCACTGTACCAACAGTCACACCATCTACTGTAAGTTACATAACCTCCTAATATATTTAAGACTACGTTATATATACAAAACATAAATTAAAGCAAACATTGGAACGCCTATGAAATAGTATGAATGAACACATTTATGTTTCAGTATTTTTGAACAAAAATTCTTGCAGGATTGGAAATTTTCGACAAAGCCCCTTTATGAAATTGGCATTAAATATTTTATCAAACATTACTTCAATAATTATTTAATATTCATCGTCGCACTTAATTATTATTTTCATTATCACATTTAAAATTGTCATTTTTAATTATATTTACAATTTATTACTATTAACTTTATCTCTATTACTTTAAGAGATCGCAATTTATAATTTCATGTAATAAAAATAATAATTATGAATAAAAATGACAAATAATGCTTATCATCGGCTTATCATAAAAAAAAATCATCAAAATTGTGTAGAAGTAATTTAAATTCTTAAATCACGTTTATGTGAATGATAATAATGAAAAGTTTTTCATTGCTAAAGGCTTGGCTGAAGTTCTTCGTGACTGATCAGCAGTTGACAAAATCTGTTGAAGAGCCTATGTGGTTCGAAGGAGAGGACTCTTACGATGTAACAACACAACAAATGTCAAGACAGAACAACACTGTGCCAACCATCATTCACGAATCATCCATAGAACTGGTTAATGGCATCATTTAGACTTAACATAATCGTATTGCATCCATTACGACTCATTTCATTCACCCGTCTATTGTAAAATAAGATATTTTAATGTAGTATTTTTAAGAGACGATCATTTGTTTAAAGTTGCATTTAAACTTTTAAAGTTGCAATAAAACAAAGTTTATTTTTTGGTAAAAATTAAGTCTCTTTAAAAATATATAAAGGTAGTTTATGCGTTAAGATATTTAATAACAATCAAAAAAATGTCAATACACGAAGAATCTTAACGCATGAACTTAACAAACTAATATACAAATGTAGCATAGTATAGAGTAACACTAACTATTAAAAATCATTAAAATTGTATACATCTAAAATATTGTTTTAATATACATACTTATTTAGCATTTTCTGTGATTTTCTGTAATTTTCCGAACTGCTACTAATGTCTGTAATTCTACTGTCGAATTAATTCCAAGAGTAATAAAGAGGCTTTGGTCTATGCACGAGTTCTAATTATTCCTATTAGCTCTGTGGGTTTTCCTATCAATATAGGTATACACTTTTGTTCACATTTTACACCAATACTATTTTTCTTTTTTATGGGTGAGACTACTTCTTATTTCAGGTAGAGGGAGAAGAAATGCAATTAGGGCCCGACATGAATGCTATTTCGTTTACACAGACAGGAAGTACACTGTCCTCCGCTGACTTACGATTATCTGAAAGTCTGGTGAAACCATTACAAGTTATGAATGTAGAGGCGTCTCATCATTCGCCATCAGTTACAGTATCTATTTTCGATGCTCTAGCTGAAATTCTTACGTCCACACCCAGACCTCGAATTTCTACAACAACAGAAGTAATGCAAACACAAAATTCTAATAATGATGTAAAACAAACACTCAACGGCGTGAGTAACAACATTAATGTAAATAGTGTCAATGGCTTACCGAGTCAAGACACGTTGTCGACGATTAGTATAAACACGAATACTAAATCTGTACAAACCACTGATCAGACTACACCAAATGTGTTTAACAGTATGTCGGTTGGGGAAAGTGTTACACCGTCACTAAACATTGAAGAAGGCAAAACGACTTTTGTGAATACTCCAATACCTTTTACTCTCCCTCCTACGACTCCTACAACTCCTTTATCTGCAAGAAGACCTTTTGCTATAAAAGTGCTATATTCAGATACCGAATCGCCGACAGACATAACGACTGCATCCGTACCTCAGCCAACTCAGCCATCGACTGATAGACCCACAACGGTATATAACACTGTATCTGATCTCTTATTATCTGCTAATAATAAAATAGTTTCATCAGAACTAACTAGCATGTTGTCGAATAACATAAAAAATATTATTCAGAACATGGACGAGGATAGTAGATCTAGAATATCTGTAGATATGGCCAAATTATTGAAGTCACTAATACCTAGAGCTTTAGACAAACTTTCGACTGATCTTGACAACTCGGATTCCATACTTAATACCACACCTTACAGTTTGGAGGATATTAATGATACAGCTAACATTGAAATTAACAGTAAATCTGAAAACAGACTTCAAAGCGAAAATCTCCTCCAAAGTGTAACGAGTATAAACATTGTAAATACCACTGAGGCAAATTTGAATGTACCAGTTGTAACAGTATCGCCAAGCGAAATCACGCCAGCTGTAAATAGCCCTAATTTGGGTAGCACAACATCTTTGTCCGACCGTCAGACTACGTCAGCTGGAGTCACAATGCCATCTACGTCTTTAACACAAACACCTATTTTGACGACAACAAGTACTGCTTTACGTGAGACAGCTGCGTCGTCTAGATTATCAGACAATGATTTGACAACTATTTCAACATTAACAAACAATGATCCATCAAGTGTTGCGACAACAACAACAACGAATAATCCTAGTGCTCCTACTAACCAACCTGCACTTGTCCCGTTCCTCACAAATTTCCAACCAGAAGATTTTACTTCTAATGGGGATCAGAATAAAAATTTGCCTCTTTCTTTGTCTACATTATCTGCAGACACACTAGATATTGATAACCTTCAATATCCCAGTCAGCCTTCACCTTTACAACTTTGGATTTTATCTAAAAAAGCAAGGGTTTTGAAAATGATAGAAGATCTTTTACGACAACATAATAAAGAAATAGCAAATGCCCCACTTACGGAAATTGTAGACCAACCGAATATTCAGTTTTCTTCTCGTTTGACTGAAATTATGAATACAATGAATTTGACAACAGAATCCCCTGACCTCAGTACCACGACTGTAGCGACTGTTCCTATGACGACTTCCACCCTTCCTACTTCTGTTATAAGTTCAACAACAATCACTTCATCTGAAGGCACATCAAGTGAAAACTCACAAACAACCACAACAGTTGTTGATATCGTACCGACAACTATTACGCAATCTCCTTCAGATGTAGCTTTGTCCACCATTCCTACTGATACCGATAGATCGGCTTTGCAAGCTACAAGCGAAATAGCTGACGCTTTTACTAGCACTACACCGGTGGCAACTACAGAACCTGTCTCGGTTGAAGTCCTATTCAGGTTTCAAGAAATATCTGAGACAACCGTATCTAATAGAGAAGATGAACCAACTAGTACGCCTATGACTATTGAAATGGTGGAAGCCAACACGTCGAAAAATACTGAAACTACAACAATATCGGTAGAAACAGATAATACAGAAACAAATATTGCAACCGAAAATGATTTACAAACTACAACTCAAGCAGGTATCGATACTACTACAGTTACACTAATAAATGAAACAAAGTCAATCGATGATATAACAGTTAATTCTCAACTCAACGTCGCCACACAGTCATCTATTCCGAAAAAAGATTATGTCATTTTTGGAATTCTGCCTAATAATACAGTGGTACGTAAAGACCCTAACGATAATGTACTGGAATCATTAACAGAAGCAAGCCCGTACATCATTTATGGCGTACTACCAAATAACACAGTAATACGAAAGTTTCCAAATGGAACTAGAGTGCCACGAATCATGCAAAAAATTGACGTACTACCAATCAGTCCATGGAGTCTAAGAAATCCATACAGCCCCATCCATAACATTCCGGCCATTGTCAGACCGCGGTCTAACCCCATCCGAGTATCCACTAATACTGTGACATCCACAGACACCACAAATAACGGAACGGATCAATTAACCACCGACATTGTAAATAACCTGCAAATGATGGTATTGACTTTAAGTTGTTTAGCTTGAAAGCTGTGCTTGGGGCTTCATTTTCTTTTAGCGTAGAATACAATCTAGGTTGTGCACATGAGGAAAGGTATGGTCGGTACTTGGTAAGCTTTGCATGCCTCTAGCACCATAACGCTTGGTACTAACATTGCAAGATATAACCTTTTATTTCGTAATTGCAGATATCCTCATCGGCACTTAATATAAAAGATAGCAGTTTGTTGGGTATAACTACTGCCACAAATAGGCCGCCTGCTGAAAAAAGCACTGCATCGCATGTTTTAAGTTTACGCACAACTACAATGCTACCTTCTGTTGATGAGATTTTGCTTAATAGTATATCTTCAGCCACTAAAGAGGAGATGGTCATATCTTCAATGACAAGTTCTACTCGCGAACCGAGAATATTAACACTGGATATCGATCCGGAGGTATAATAATTATTTACGTCGTGAAATTCATAACTGACATTGATAAATAATAATATATCTAATTATTCTAAAATTATAGACTAACTAAATCATTTGTAACGTTAATTGCCAATTGATTTATTTTTCCGAAACATGATAATCATGCATGAATTAAACTCTACATTTAAAATAATTTTGACCAAGGTAAGTGGTGAAGGCTCTGAAGAAAAATGGTTATGAAATACTTTGAATACAAAATCTATCGCTTGCATCCATTATTTTGTGTAAATATTATTTAGATGTCTTTGAATACATTACAGACAAAACAAATCCGAACGGAAAAACCCAGTGATGGAAGTGGAAACACAGTTTTTAAATTTATACCAATAGATGAAGTAACAGTAACATCACAAGAATCGAATATACTAAAGTTAGCTTCCACTAAAATGCCTCAATCAAGTACAACGAACGAAGCTCAGACGACTGTTACGGAGAGCAATACTCAAACTCCACAAATTCAAACAAGACTAGAGACATTTAACGATCCAACTACAACTACTCAAGCAAATGCAGCAACACCTTTTGAATCAAATACAGAAAGTGTGAATACTCAACCTACGATTACAATATTTATGAACGACCCATCTACAACAACGGAATCATTTACTTTAACAACTGAGAGTATTGCTTCAACAACTACTACGAGAGTTACAACGCTGGCTCCTACAACAGAAACAATTACTACAACGCAAGCACCGATTACGACGACAATGGTTCCAACAACAACGACTCCAGCTCCAACGACCCCTATTATAACTACAGTTCCACCTACTACAACTACAGTTGCAACAACTACTACCACAAGTACAACTACAGCACAAATAACAACAACACCAGCAACAACTACTGTGCAAACCACGACCCCAGCAACTGCAACTTCCACGCTTACTGTACCCACAACTTCAGAAATATCAACAACAGCAATTTTGACCACAACATTTATGCCTAGTACAACTAATGTAAATAATTATCAAAAAGATGCCGAGCTCCTACAATCTTTATTACAAGATGTTGGTCGTAGCCCCAAAAACTTAAACATACAGAATAGTGGTAACCAAGTTGGTCAACTAAGCGATGATATGAAACTCCTTCAAGCACTGTTGTCGGGTACTGGTGCAAAGGCGAATGTACTAAAAATTCAAAACTCTGGACAAACTACTACGGTCAGATCCATCGAGGATGACATACGGCAGTTTGAAGAAGACACTAAATTGCTTAAAGCTTTATTGCAAGCCACTGGTCGCAATCCAGCAGAGTTAAATTTGCCATCGTTAGATAGCATTAAAGCCGCTACTACCGTAACAACACCTAACCCTACTACAACCACAACTCCAAGGCCTACTACTACTCCCGCAACTACTCCTGCTACTACCCGAACTACAACACCGTCGATAAACGACGATATTAGAAAATTACAAGAAGACGCCAAGCTTCTTCAATCATTACTACAAGCAACTGGCCAAAATCCTCAAAGCTTAAATTTGCCTGTTATATCTGGAATTACTTCGAACGTCAGAATTTCTTCGAAGCCTTTATCTACATCAGTGGAATCTAATCCAACATCTCCTGTTAATATTCGACCAGTATATACAACTCAACCGTCACCGGTATTTACATCTACAACGCCTAGAACTTCTACCATTTCAACTACGTTTCAGTCGCAGCCTATCACCACGGCTACTGAAGTATTTGGAATATCTACTACATTCCCGCCGATTAATGCAAAAATAATTAGTACCACTCCGAGAAATATAATATCAACGCAAAATGCAGGACGTTCTACATTTACTACTGAAATTCCTAGTACATCCACATTTTCAGTTGAGGAGGATTTGGCTTTCCTACAAAATTTGGTAAGTATTATATTATAGTAGTATACATTGTGATTTTAATTATTATTGAAATGCATCCACAAGATCAAAGTAATTCAAACGAGGATGCTTTGTTTTTCAGAAATCTGTGCTGAATACGAATACTAAAACTGAAGATCCCGAAGCTGCACTAGCTAATCGTATTATAGCCCTTGCTGTTGAAAGAAGTTTAAATGAGATACAAACTGGAGCTGTAAGTTCAACAACAACTCGCCCAACTACTGTCACAACAACAACAACAACGCGTCCTACAACTACGCGTCAAACAACAACACGTCCGACAACATCACTTCCTACACAAAGCACGCCTTCCATAGAAGACGACATAAAACAATTTGAAGAGGATACCAAATTCTTACAGGCACTTTTGAAGGCAACGGGCCAAGACCCGTCCAAATTTAATATTCCGACACTCCCAACCACTAACGTGAGTCCCCATATTCCTCCTGCAATAAATGAAGATTTGAAACTATTATCAAATCTGCTTGAAAAACCATCTCCTTTAAATGAACCTTTCGATTCTTTAACACAGAAGCCTAGTACCAGTCCCAGTGTTGATAGGCAAACAGCAAGTACAATAGCAGCGCCCACTACAGTAAAACCTTTTGGTGCAAAGATTGCTGTAAAGGATGACTTAAGGAATGTACAAGACGACGCAAAATTATTACAAACACTAAAACAACTGCAAGATGCTCAGGACATCACGACGCAGAGAAATAAACTCACTCTCACAGGTAAAATATTGATTTTGGACATCCAATGTAATTCAAGCTTAAGATAAATTTATGACGTGAATGTGTTAGCCTTAAATACTATAATAAAACGGGAAAATAGTTGCTCATAATAGTCTATTATCTAATTCCAGGCCAATCATCCGACGAAGCGCTTCAGAAGCTGATCCAACAAGCGAATCCAACTGGCATGGTGTCAGAAGCGACCAAGTCGTCCATATCACTGAGCACAGAGTACGGCAACAGCAACGACGCGTTGCTTGCGGCGTTGCTCAAGGAGCAAGGTTTCGGTCCAACCACGGCAAGTTCTTTGGATGAGCAACTTCGACTGTCTGTTAGTTCTAACTTTTCTTATTTTCTCTAAAATATACGTCAAACAAACATTTGGGAGGTTTACGTAACAATCACATCTCATAACGCAGACATAACTTTTAGTCTTCGCTTAATATCTACTTTGACTGTCACCATTTTCTACATTTATCTTTACAGTCTTCATACTACTTTTAACTCATACATTATCTTCAGTTTAATTTCAATTATTTATTATTATCATCATTATTAACTTCATCTTATAGTACTATTTTAGACATAACTATAACCTCGTAGGCTTTACTCAACCAAGTGGTAGT
>DWNY01001724.1:0-12129 GCA_018250635.1 Telegonus apastus
AAATACATATATCGTATTAATTTTGATATTTCCTTTATCTAACTATTTTATCTCATATATTTAAATATTTAAATGAAATTCAATTTTAATGGTGGTGGAGTTTTTGCAGCTCCATAGATTTACAAACATGTTCTGAGTCCCGCAGGAATAACCTCTCATTTACTTATCGGTCGCATCTCCTGATTACTTTGTTGCTCGTTCGTACTTCACCGATACCTTTGCGATATTTGTATACCCAATCATTAATACTATTTATAATAGGATAGATTTTTAACCCGCGTAATGGAGCGGACACTCTACCATTATGACACGAGTTGGTTTCGGGTTCGATCTCCGGGCATAGAAAAAATAGATTTTTGTTCTGCACCGTGTGTCAAAAAAGTGTGACAAAACTAGCAAATAATGTTATAATGTTATAATAAATGACCGGTGAAAGTATAATGTTTACAAAAATACATATATACACGACGAATAGATCACCACTTTCCTTTGGAAAGTCGATTAAGAAGTGGAATTCAGGCAGAGTGTTTATACCATGAAAAAAACTAGTTATTTATAAGACTATTTTCAAAAGAACAATACTTGCTGTAAATTTTAAAAGCATACAAAAATGTTAGTGTTATACTAACTTATGGCTGTGGGGTCGAGGTGGGAAGAACGACGAATGTATTTACCGTACGCGGCAAACAGTCCCCAAATATATGGTTATTATGGTTATTAGATGACCAGACACGCATAACTCTGTTATAGTTCCTTCTTTAGATACCTGAATCTTCAGATATCTAACCTGAATCGAATTTAGTGTCTTAGTTAAATACTTTTGGACGCAGACTCGTTTGAGTAATTACTACTAATACTGAAGTAATAAGTTATTTTTAAATGTTATTTTTAATAGATATGTTAGCGTACTGTAATGTGTCAATTGTTTTGATTTCTAGCGGTGGCAAATCTTTGAGTAATGTGCAAATAACTGTATAGGTTTTGGTGTGTATGCTATGCTAATGACGAATAAAACTGACTGACTAATTAAAACAATATAAATTTGATAGTGGCACTAATTTTCTGGTATATGCTTTTCAGCATTCCATATAAGAGCTACATGTTGGAACATAATTGCGAAACAGAAATTAATTATCGTTTTCAATAAACATCCTGAGTAAATGCTTAAATAATCCAATTCTCAATAATTTTTAAGTCAATTTGATGTAAACTTCGTCTTGCAAATCAAAATGACGCTACGAGATAAACATGCATTTCAATCCCCCATTCGTAACTCATAAGTCAAACAGTCGTCGCCTGAAAAAAATATTACAACAAAAGTGAAGAACATCATAAATATCCCCACGATCCCCTTTGTTCACAAAAACGCCGATACCGACAACAAGAGCCCAACCTCCTCACAATGGAACGAAATTAAAGCAAAACTTAGTGTAATTAATTTGGAGTACCTACTCAACGCTTTTGTAATAAATCGTTTCATCCGCGTATAAATTTTATCTGCGACGCCTGAACTTCAGACGACGGTCTATCTCTCTCTTTCCCCGAAAATATCCATAACAAATGACGCCGTCTCGCTCTCGGATTCACAAATGATTCCCAGTTTCCAGCTTTTCACTAATCACCTGTCTTGACAAGTAACACGTGCATCGCTAATTGGACCTTGTGTGGCGGGTAGAGGGTTGAATTTAAATGGGTGTCGGTGTATAGTGAAGGGTGTTCGTTAGGTAAAGTTTGTAGAAATAATTTCTGGTTGATATCGGTAGGCGAATCGTTGAGTTGTCAACTAGGGATGGAGATAAGGCGCAATAATTCTTAATCTCGCTCGGAGGCGGTTAAACCGCGATAATTTCATACTCCGCGTCGATGACGGAGGAAATCAGTGCCAACAATGGTTTATGAAAGAAGTTCGTTAAATATGAAGATATATTATACACTTGTTAGTGTAATTGTTATTTTATTATTATATAGTTTTATTGTTCTTTCCTTTTGAAATAAAATAAATATAAAAATAAATAAAAACGACATAGATGTTTAATTTGCATTATAATACCTATAACAATAAATGCAATGCAATAATTTAGCAGTAGGAGATAGTTTATTTACAATTATCATTATCAAGTGCATTATATCAATGTAAATAAAACATTACTTTTAAACAAAGTACCAGAATGTATGTCAGGGATTCGAACTATGGACTACCATACTCAGAAGTTCATACCACAGAGCTATAAAAACTTAAGATATGACGTACATACAGACGCTAGGAGATAGTTAATTTGATTCATGACTATCATGAGTCAATTTATCACTATGAGTCGTTACTACACATCATTATTTGGCAAACAATCGACGTTGAAAATGGCTGTAATGACGGTGGTTTGCGGCGGAAATGCGTCACGGCAGAGTGACGTCACACTGAACTCTGGTCTACATTTATAGTAGACGTATCTTACTTTTTTGAAAATTTTTAGAGTATACCAAATTGACTTCTAAGCAGTAATAGCCCGATGGCAGGTATTAAATTTGGATTCTTATTGGACATACCTACAGAGCGTCCGAGGTTCAACTTCTGTATTCAGATACCGCACTAAATATTATTTTCTTATCAAAAATTTTTTATGGTTTGAAAGACGTCAAAAGGAAACTTTCATGCTTAAAAGTTTCCTGCGATGTTTAAAAAGAAATTTAAAGTTTATTATTTCATAACAAAACAAAAGTGATCACTATGATGATGACAAATCTTAGGAATGATTTATTTTCATACGTTGGATAAGTTGAGTAGATACCAAAGTACTTGCAAGTAACCGCACAGTACCTACTATATCATTTAATATAAATTATGCAAATAAGTGCAAGGATTATTAAAAAATATTTTATGTACCTTTAGGTTTCATAAACGCATTTTTACAACGGTATCTATCAGTCGGTGTGGCTCCAAGATGTAACAAGCACCCTTAAGTCATTCCAACTGTATTGCAAAAACAGTTCTGGTATATCAACGACTCAGTATACAAACACGAAGCGACTCATCTAATCACTAACACACAGCCTTCAATTACAACCATAATTCAGAACAACGTACAAACAGACGAGTTTTATTGCAGTGTTATCACGCATGTCTCGTCCGGCGCAAAAAACGCGGAAAAACACGAATCCAGCTCATGTTAATATTTGAGGCGTTTTTATTTGAAATTTCCATTTACACGCACCCCTCAAACCTCCCTACCCCCTCATACATATTCATCGAATGCACCCTCTCTCCATACACTTTCTCTACAGGTTCATATTCTGCGATCGTGATCCGCCGAATCAGAGCTGCTTGACAACTTTGTAACTGACTTTTTCGTGTCAAGGGGACTGTAATGGTGGACATTGGTTGTTGGTTAACTAGATGATTGGGATTTAACTGTTGTGAGACACGAGGTACGTGTGCTAAGATTGTTACGGTATCACAGCAGTATAACAACATGTTCAAATTTCAGTTTGGTTTCAAAGAAATGGCAAAAGTGGAGGTTTAAATTTACATTTAAATACTGATTTTTGTTTGAATATTCGCATAGAGGTTCAGTCGTCATCTGATATACAGAGGATTCCGGGTTCGATTTCCTGCCAGGAAGATAATTAGATTTCTTTGTGTGCGGCCGGCACGGTGGCTGAGTTCGAGTACTCGTTTATATGTGTCCATGGCAAAGTCGACATTGAGTATCTTTTTTATATTTTGGAAGTAGCAAATGATAGCCCACCTGCTGGTAAGTGACCACTGCCCCCCAAGGACACCTGTGATCAAAACCAGATAAGTTTAGGAGTCCTGCCTTAGATCGAACACAGATGCGTTGCTAACCCTGAGGATTAAGTTAGAACGCTTCTCCCTTATCTATTCGTAGTTCCTACATAGGACAAAAATAGCCTATTTAAGACCCTTAAGCTCTTGTGCAATTTTGTAGATATGATTGATGCAATCATTCAAGTATTAGTTGTACTATCTATCACTATCATCAACTAAAATGGAAATCAGAAATGAACCTAATTCTAAAATCTAAAAGAGTTATAATATCAAAACATAAGTTTTGTAAAAACACGTGTAGGCAATTAAATTATTTCCTAGATTCATTTTTAATTAATGATAATATTTATTTACGAATCTCCCCACCATTAATGTAACATTCAACAGTAGTTAGCTTTAAAGTAACAAAACGTTATTTGAACTTTTCACGCAAATTAAGCCCCAATCAACGTTATAATCTCCTGCTTTTTTATGAAGACCGTGAAATAATGCCGTCACCTTTAAGGCCTAAAATGTTTCACGAAATAATGACGAATTATTCGTACCACCGTGTACTAAATATTCAAGGAATGCGATAAGAATCAGTTTGCCGTTAACGCTTAATTATATGTTACCTACTCATTTCACTAATTATTTCGCCGTTCGACAACTATATTTTGTGTAGCCATGACCTTAATGTGTTCGACACGACTCAAGATGTGCTATGTCAAAATAATTTCCGTTAATAACTTGTAATTCAATTGAATTGTAAACGCAGACAGAACAGTTCGCTTAGATGTTTTTGCATTTAAGTGACTTACACCAAAGAAGGTGGTTTTAATTTGACACGTATTTTTTGTAATAGAATGTTGATAACTAATTTATGTGGCATAAAAGGAAATTCACTTTATGGTCCTGCGCTTGTAACAATGTTACGAATAGATCAACGTTCTGCATTCAGTAAAAAATGAAAAACAAATAGATAAAACGAGCCTGTGTTACAAATATGGCTGGCGTAAGCGAATGGTGTAAATGCGACCATTCATCATTTTTATGTTAAACGTTGTCGTGTCGTTGCCGTGCGGCGTGAAAAGTCAAGTCAAATAATTTACTGTAAAGGACTAGCTACATCGTCCAAGAGCAACTATTGGAACTGAAGCGATCTGTACAATGTTCCCAAAATGCCTAATTCCTTGGTTGAACTTGATAGTTGGCGGTGGCAGACTGCTATGGGCAGCGCATTACCTTTTTTTTTCTTGTTTTCGAGGGGGAAACCTTCAAAAGGTACCCGACGACGTGGGAGCGACGCCGGGTTATGTGGGATTTTAACCGCACTAAAACCCCCCCGGTGGCTGTCCTCAGCGCTGCGTGGGAGACTCCGGGATCTCCGACAAAACGCGGGTAGCGCATTACCTAAGTATCAACACCTATTTCTTACTTAAACTATACTTTTAAGCAGTACTGTGTTCTTTAAAGAGTGCGGTAAGGATGATACAGTATGTCAGGCATGAGCACCACATTAATTTTTGCCTAAAAACAGCAGTGTTAAGAGCAGCTCCGTTCCAGTTTTAAGGGTGTTGTAAGAGAGACTTATCCGAGTTACCGTTGATTACTGATGTCATATTGATGATATAAAATCGTCACAATTCGTTTTTAGTAAAACAATGACTCAAGTTTCGTAGTTACGATGCCTTATTTAGTTCGAGTGAGTACAAACGCATTGTGTAACTGTATGTGTATGTATACGTACACGAAGTTAACAGAGGTGTAAATTCAAATTATTTTTAGCTCCCACAAGAAATGTTAATTAAAATATTGATAGCACAAAACTATTAATTGCTTCATTTATCACCGGGTTGTAAAAAAATAAAAATGTTATTAAAGACGATCAAATTGTTTGACGTTTATTGCTATAATAAATTGTAATTTTATTTTCATATTCGTCAAATTGTATGTAGATTCGTAAACTATTTGGACGGTTGCACTTAAATAAGGTGTTATTATAAAATGGTAATTAAACTTGTTGAGTATAACTTAAAATGGAAAGGTAATTACTGTTTAATGTGAATAGTTTGACAAGTCTAGATCTATTAATTAAATTATTAGTATCAAAAGCATAAACATGTAGATGATTTAATTTAAGCATTGAATCTTTAAGGCTATTTTCTGAGGCTCAACCGTCACACCTATTATTGCCTGATAACAGCAGTGTTAAACGCTGCTGTGTTTTAGTTTGAAGGGTGTGGTAAGGCTCATATTTATGTAGCAGTGGTCACTTATCATCAGATGGTGCTTGTTTGTTACTGCCATATTATTAAAAAAGTGAATAGTAAATAAATAATAACGTGTTCTACACTTGCAATAAGATACGAGAAAATATCCAGACCCCGATTGGATATTAAAATATCATTAAGTTTACGTAGCTAGAGATCGAACCCGGAACCCTTTGCGTGACACATAAATTTGACGATCACTGCCCTAGCTGAAAGTGTAAGAATAATTAAGAAAAATTCGTCTATTTTTTTTCTTTACATATTTTATGATGAATATAATAGGTACTTTATGATTTCTGTAAGGTGTATTAGTTGAAATTTAATTTTGTTTGTTAGAACAAAACATTTGCTCGTTAGGACTAGCTCAGCCGCAGCTGTCATGTACGTGTGTCAGTATGTTGCTGGTGTCAGCCAGTCTAATGCCATCGGTTCCACTCGACACTGCGTTGCGTGTTTTTTGCGTTCCTGTGTTTTATTGCCGTTGCAAATGTCGAGGGCTGAATCTGCGACTGAGATACAGTTTCTTAAGCATTGTAGTATGTTATATACAGTGAGCAACCCCACTGTATGTATTTTTGTAATTTATTGAGAACAATGATAAAACTTTAGTGGCTTGAATTCGTTTTTTTATTTTGGGTTAAATCAAATCAGAGGACAAAAAAATTGTAACAAAAGTTACGTAAATACATAAACGAAATTAATTATTTATGAGTCATTTAAAAAAGTAAAGAATATTATGAGAAAATGTACACCACTCCGAAACTTATTCGCATTTGGGTAGTATGGTGAACAATGGCTAAAATTCTGGTCATTTACCAGAAATGGTATAATAGTAATTATTGTTATATGTATCTATTTATACTATTTGCTTAAGATTATTAACAAACATACTGTAAATAAGATCCATTTAAGATCGATGTGAAAATTTTCTTTTTTTTTTCTACCACAATGATCTTATAGGAAAAGGCATAGTTATCGTACCAAAGACCCAAACCGGTCACGCCTACAGATCAAGCTATTCAAATGTGTTAATCACTCCGGCTTAATCATAGCGCGAAGTGCATGCGACTGGAGATATTATCAAGGGACCATTGATAAAGGACCACTGGAAAAAAACGCATGGGACTATCAAATTTGCAATTTGTGACCCTCGAAGCGCGATGAGGTGCCGGGACAGATACGTTATTAAGATTTCATTTTTTGATATTTTAATTTTAATGGTCTTTTATTTATTATGAAGTACTAAGTCTGTGGTTTTTAAGGCAGAAAGACAGGTAATGACAGAGTGAGAAAGTATGTTCATTTTAGGTATGATTGTTATGGTGCTTTCAATTTTGATATGAATTCTATAACTCTGTTACGTTAGAATACTGCTTGGATTTCCTGTTTTGTTATACATTAGGGTTTCAGAACTTAGCTTAATTTATTTCAAGAACCTGACTACAAGAGATATATTACTATAAGCGGTCACTATATTGGTCTTTTACAAAAACCACAAGGTCCTTTCTGTAACTTCTAGCTTCAACTAAATGAATTTTAGATTTCTGTTCTAGAACTGATGGTTGTGTTCTCGTACTTATGTATGGTACTTATGACATATGGAGTCCTAGTAGTTCTGAGTGTAGGAAAAGTCATTTCTTCCCAGAAGTTTCCTGGCATTACTATTAAGATTACGATTTTATCTGCATCCGTCCAAATATCTAATCCGAGCCAATCAATTCGCTGTAATTCACGCTTTTTTGCAATTCCCCTTGGCTTTGCTCAAAATGGGTCCAATCTACGCCCTAGCGTTTGGGTTCGCGTCAAAGTTATCTTTTTATCTACAATTAGGATTTCGACACCTCCGGGAGGGAGCGGCATCAAAGGCCGTCCTCTCATTATGCCCGTTATTGAGTTATCAACGTCGGAGGGAGATTAGTTCATACTTCCATACACAAATCCTATCACACAAGCTGACGCCTTTCACTAAAAACAAGCTCCATTTTGGTTCACCGCAATATCTCCACACTATTTTGCTTTTGGGTTTTGCGACACTTTTTTTTGGATCTAACTGAAGCTTTGCACCGAGCGAAATAAAGTTTATTCTCGACTGTGAGTTCAGAGGTTAATGGAACCGTGTCTAAGTGGAAATTTGTGTCCCTTACTCGCGGGGACGCCAACCAGGAAGCAAGGGCGCTATTTTCAATGCAAGGGAATATAATTCTGTCCCTTAATTTAAAGCGACCGATAATGAGATGCATAATTCGATTATCTTTGTGTTTTTCGAATAACTATTTTCATTTTATGGATCGATGGGTAGGATGGAAAGCGAATTCATAGATGGGATTTGTTTATTTTGGTTGTGTTTGTGAATACGATGTTTTGTAGGAGATCATAAAGACAAGAATGGTTACGTATCACTTCATATTAGTTAGGTACCTTAAGAATTAATCATTTATTTGTTTTGGAATTGGAATTATAGGTAAGTATCAAAAATGAAAAATGATGTGGATATCATTGTTATGAATAGATATCACATAGGTAACATTTCATTGCTGACCTGACACCCTCGCTAAAGATATGTGCAAGATTTGAGAAGTCTCAAATTTTGAATCCCTCCAAATTTACTTCCCGTTTTCTGAGAAATATTGTAAGTATGTCGTAGCATGCCGATTATAAAGGAGAAAGCTCATTCTATTTCGCATCAAAAAATACCGAAAAAATAGTCCAAAATATTAACGTCGCGAAATCCAATCCGTCAGTTGACACAGCGTAGACAAGAACGTAATTAACAGTCACTACCCCTCCGATCGGACGCAGAAGGGCTGACGTGCAAATTTCAAATTGGAAACCCGTGCATTGCTCGTAGGTAAATAGTGGATGCCATACCTGCGTGGGAGGGTGTCTGTCGGGAGGGCGACCGAATGATTCGTTAGGAGTCACTCAAGCGTTCATTCGTGAACGGGGTCGGGCTATATGCGTACCTGTTATGTGCTGCCATAGTAAATATTTGCATACATATGAAACTTCAAGTGTTTAGGGGCAAATACGTCAGGGTTTTTAAAGATCGCCTCGATTTTGTTTTGCGCTTCTGATGAGACCGTCAAACATTCCGCGAATATGAGTACGAGTGGCGATGGGGAGTGGAGATTTGGCGTATGACACCCTCGCAGCCCCAACGAAATCGGATCCGCCAAGTCTCTTGGTAATTAACTACCGATTTCATTTCTTGATGTATTTTTAAAAGCGTCCGACGGCTTTTTAATGGTTATTTTATGGTGACGGATCGCTTATTAAGTTTTTATAGCTGGCCGGGCAGTGACAGATGGGATGTAGTTTGACACCAGATTTGAGGGTATCTGCGTCACACCGCTCTGGGGAGAGCGCGGGCGGCGTGCAATGAATCGCCGGCGATATAACAATGATAAGTTATAATGTTGCATTGTTGGAGCGTTTCACGAATTTGATTCTCCTCTACTCGTACTTAGTGATGAGTAATATTGTGGTATGCGGATGTGTATTATTATAGAGGATTGTTTCAAATAAATTTAATTAAGTAGGTATGTCTAAATATCGTTTGTATTAGTTTTTCATTGCCACGACACTAACGAGAAACGATGGGGGAGCGGTCAGTGGACTGACACACAGTGAGTTCAGGGTTCGATCCCCAGCTAGACAGATGTCTGAATGAATTTTGATTTTGTTTTTGATCTGGGTGTTCTTATACCTACTTAAACTTCGTATGCGTCAATAGCAACCAGGGTATATGAAAAAGTCCTAGTGTGGAGCTATGAATGTAGAAAGCGTTAAAGCGAAAGGCGTTAGTATTATTGTCATAATATCAAATTTGTTACAAATTATAGTCATAACCCTCTTTCAAATTGTGCTTCAACATCCACTCCTTTACTGATCTCCTTTAGTTCTTAATAAAATACAAAAATATACATATGTAGGTACTTAAGTTATTTCTAAAATTCGCGTTTCAATTAATATTTCACTATAAACTATAAATTGTGATTACATAATATTTCATAATCAAGCAAGATATACTTCTGAATAATACATATATAAAAAACCGTTTATATGATTTCTAATAATTAAATTTCAAATAGGTACCTCTTTTTACTTATCACATAGGTACAGTGTACTTAAAATATACTCTAATAATCTAAAAACCCTCTAAATAATAACCTACGTAACCATGAATAATAGTAATAGACAGTAAATATCACACACGTAAGTATCGCAAAATTAATCTTACACATCAGTTCTACGGTCCCGGGGGACGGGCGAAAATTAAAACAGATGACATGGCGGAACCGTTGCTGAGCGTAATTAAAAAGATAAGGAATATTTTCCTTTCGATGCGAGATTATGACGGAAACCCCTTTTGGGCCCCGAGCCTTCGGGGACCAGTTAACCGGTTAAGGGGCCCGGGAGACCGCGCGGCGAATCGGCTGCTCTCCTGATTAAGTAAACGAAGATAGCATTGCCGATGTATACCGTCAAAGTCAACAAGGGCTCCGGAATGAAACGTTAAGTTGATTTCGCTATTCTCAAGGGTTGTGCTAGTATTGTTATCTCGGATAGTTACTGTTTGAGATGATTGGATTGGCTCTCGGGACGAGTGGCGCATTGTTTGCGCCAATGTTTGCGTTCGGAACGGGTTATCTGTTGACGTTACTGATTAGAACTACTGATAAGCATTCCAATGTTCGTCTAATCGATGTATTGAACGACAAATATTTAGGGTAATGTCGGAATTCGATAGGTACTACAAGATTATCTGAATTCTACTAGTTATGTTTAGTTTTCCTTTTGAATTTCTCGACTGTACTTTTATAAATCTCACTATCTCTAAATTTGTATACATTTATAATGTATTCATTAATTTTATAAGTCTTTGCCAATATTATTAGTGATGTCAGAAAAGTTTCAAAAAGTACTAAATAAATAGACATGATTGTTAGTAACTAATTACATACTAACCCACTGCTTACTCTAACGCAATAAATCTTGGCGAGCCAACAGACATACATATTCGTATAATTATTAGAGCGGAAATGTGACCGGTAGTCGATAAATCTACTCATTCTCTATCTAAGAGTCGTGGCTCAATATACAGCCTTTGACACTGTATGTATGTATATATTACTGGCATATACATAAATCTTGATTTTTACTGAGCAAAATTTAGTTCCATCTTTTATATGTAGTGTATGACAGTATGGTAGGAATCCAAAGTGACACGTGTTCTTTATCCTAAAAGTGTTTTTTATTTAATCTGTTAGTCAATAGCTAAACCTGTCCTATTTTTTTATCTACAATAATAGTCGCAAATACGGTTTGACACGCAATTTTCGAACCCAGGTTTGAAGTCCGGCTGGGTAAAAGTATTTGATAGGTAAGCTGACGTGAGTAACTTTAAACTATAAGTGAGTAACGGTTGGTTGTTGCATCAAATTCAAATTCAATAATTTGAATGTCCAAATCTACCACCCCTTCGGAAGGTTTATTCGTTATGGAGAAGAAGCGGCGAAGGAAACTCCATACGTGTGCATAATTGCATCTTAAAAAAAGAAAGTTGTACAATAATGTAATGTTACAATTGGCAGGTACTTATAATTATACAATTTATTTATTGTGGAGCTGGAGTTACATCACACCTTGCATATTTTTCATTCAAATAGTCATTTACATTATAGCAAGCTTTTTCATACAAATATTGTTTTATAATTAATTTTAAACTTTTTATCAGGTAGGTCAATAATGTTTTTTTAGTATTTTATTTTAGAAACGAATACAGTTCCCCACATCAGTCTATTTGTGATGGTTTGGAAACATCCGACATAGGTTAGCTTTCAACTCTTTTTCCTCCATCAACCCACATTACTGTACTATTGTCCGGGTTCCCCAGTCACGGCAAGAGGCCGGCAGCCATACAATTTTTGCAGTCGAAATCCCTCGTTTGCTAACCGGCAGTAGATTACAGCAGCTATAAATCTTATCCAGCACGTATAATTATAAGATCGGCAAGCGGAAGACTGCGACCGGCAGTCGGCACCTGCTTAGTATTCCGCGCGAGTGCGGCCCTGTATTGATTGCCGCCCTTGC
>DWNY01001725.1:0-12128 GCA_018250635.1 Telegonus apastus
AAGGCAGAACTATTATGTTCCTGTACGCACGTAATTCGACGTAAGAAAAGTTACTTCTGATTTTAAATTATAATAACTTTTGATAGAGTGGATCAATTTTGATGAAATAAAACCTAAAAGTTAAGTTAAGATTCGTACTATGAATATATCTGCATTTCAATTAATTCAATCCCGTTGTTTTGACGGCAACTAATTTTACACACACAGACAGGGAGCGCGATTTACATTCTTACCTTTCTTATTATATATACAGAGAAAAAATATAAATTGGTTATGGAAATTGTTAAGCGAAGAAAGATAGATCCCGCGTCGTGTACAATGCGGATTTAATACGTGGGCAAACACAGTTACGCGTATAATTGCAATATTAGTTACGGAATACGATGACTGTTACATTGCATTCGGGGATGTAATCAATTTGCAAACGCCTCTTTGTCATAATTCCAATAATTATTATATACTACACGTGCCCGCGGTTTTACTTGCAATTATGAAACAAGCATAACATACACCTACATATAATTGAAACTTTATATATTTAACAATTTCAACGAAATAACATTTTTTCGGGCCTCGATTTTGGAATCATATATTTCGTCTAAAGGTAATAAAATTGGTTGTTGTTTAGTTTATAAAAATAAATATCTTTATTACTGGTAAAGATGTGTGATTTTTTCCGTCTATTAAAATTTTTGTTATAGAATAAGTACAGCGGTCTTTATATATTACATTAAATTAACATTATATTAAATATATAACACATAAACACTTAGTTAATATAAAAAATACTGAGTAAAAGATGCGGCAAACTGCAAGAGAAATCTATTACATAAGGACAATAACCTTAACTAAGGCCCTCAGGGAATATTTAGACTTGGCAGAAAACAACCGCACTATTTTTCGGATGGTAAGTTGCTAAGCTATGATATGCTATATAATATAATGTAATAGTATAAGCTATAATGTGTTATGTTATGATATGACATTTCATTGATTTTACATTAAATATTACAAATTACCTAAACTTTGAGCCTCTTTTAACTAAATGACTTAAAAACTGTTTGCTTCGTACAAAAATATTAGTAATACTGAGTGTAAGTAGGTACTACTCTTAGTAGGAGTAACATTCTTTTAAATTTAAGGAAAGTAGCTATAAAGAAAAATAGCTAGACGACTGAGGTTCACTCGGACGTTATTATCATATTATCAGACTAGGTGACCAGGCGAACATTGTTCTTTGGTATTAGAAGCTTGCCGGTGAATTTGCACGTTTGCACCTACAATAACGCCATCTATTCCACTACTGTAGAACTATTATGTACACGTACGAAATTCGACGTAAGAATAGTGATATTTTCAATTTGATGGAGTTGATAAATTTTTAAGATATATAGTCTATAAGTTAAGTTCAGATATGTACTTTCCATGAATATATCTGCATTCCATGGAATTCCATTCAGTAGTTTTGGTGTTAATTAATTTTAAACACACGGACAGCGACCGCACTATCATCTGTTTCTGAATAGCTTACAAAGTATTACTCGGTAGATACCTATAACAAAAATACAATTATATATTTTTTCTCTCTCTGTTAGTCTGTCTGTCTCTCTATTTGACTGAAATAATATTTTAAACACCTAGACCGATTTTGACGGGACTTTCACTAGGTTACGAAGACCACTTATTCTTTGAAAAAAAGCAGTCGCGGACGTTTATATCAGTTGCTATTAGGCAGATATTATAGATGCGGGGTAAATTAATTAAGCTGACGCTAGAGCTCAATAAAACGTTACCGATACTATCAGTAAAGTGTAAATCCTCCCCGAGCAAAGCAACAATAACAGTCACCTCACGCACTCCAGTGACGCCGTATCATTGCATAACAGGCGCTGCACACAACCAAGTAAAAAGCTTCAAGCGTCGAGCTTTCTGTGAGCTTTGCGACGCAAAGGATACGCGACAATACTGACGGGCAAATGAGTGTATATTGTATTATACAAATATTTCCATGAGAATATGGAAATAATAATAATAGTTTTAAATACTAGAAGTGCCCGCGGTTTATTCGCAATCATAAAAAACGTAACGTGACATACCTACATATAGGTAATTAAATCTTTATATACTCAACAATTTCTAAGAAATCACATTTTTTCAGAGGGCTGAAATGTATCCAAAGGGAACGGTACATTTTTCCAAAAATGTGTTAATCCAGACAATAATCAATCTCTATACCAAATTTTATCCAGATCCGTTAAGCAGTTCTGAAGTTATAGAGTAACAAACATCCATCTATTCATCCATCCTCACAAACTTTCAGCTTTATAATATTAGTAGGAAGAACTGTGAGAATTCTTTTCTATATTAAATGCGTGCCATATATTATTCACAATTATTCAATAGGTAAAAATCAAAAACATAAATACAACAAACAACATGAGACAAAAACAACAAACAACGTAAGTATCATTACATTTATAGATAGACACTGCATTCAATAGAAAGAAGGAACGATTATATAAAGTTTTCTCAAACCGACACCATAAAGAAAATACTAGGAAGCATTTAAAGATATCAAAGCGCACAACAGAAGCGGCTATTAACGTCAGAGAAATCCTGTTTGCCATCAACTCAGTGGTTCTGGAGCGATGTAAAAATACTCTCGACGCGGTTCACTTTGTAAGCACTAAACCCGCTTACCCACTTACAGTAAGCCACCGCAAAATATGAGACAGTTGTTTACCTGAGAACAAAGAGAAAACATTATTATTGGAACTTGATAATTACCCTCTAATACGTATAGAAAGAAAGTCATTTATTCGATGCTTATTAGTGCTTACAATACAATCACATTAATATATTATAACTAAAAATAAGAAATAAACGTATTATTTAAACTAGCTAACCAGGCGAACGTTGTTCTGCCATTTGTATTTAAAATTTTGCCCGTGAGTTTAGTTAGTATTTCGATGTAAATTATAAATAAATAAATTATTTCACCTACGTTTCTTTACAAGTATATCCTCCAGCATATATAACCTCCACACATACAATATTGAAATTCTACAAAGAATAATCAGTGGCGAACGCTTGCCCGCATCGCTGGCAGAACTGTTCAAGCATAATCTCACGCTTAAGCGATTACTCTGTATTATTTAACTCTAAAATTCCTCAAAGTAATGTACCGCAATACAGATGATACATCGCAACCGGCGTTGTTATCTTACAAGTGCGTTCATCGCGGACTTGTAACACTCACTGTATTTTATCTTCATTACAAACATATGACTCATTAAGTGCCGAGTGTGAGTTTTTCTACGTTCATCGCGAGAACGTTAACCACGAATTGTAAGGTATTGAACAACGCCATCTAGTGATAATTATAGGAACTCATTTTGTAAGTAGACGTTTTTAAATGGCTTGTACCTAGATATCGCTTAAGAGTCGGAATATAGGTAGTTTTGAGTTGCATGCCTATTATTATTTAAGAGGAAATTGTTGAAAGGATTTTTTTTGTATTGTAAGATTTTTTGTTGCCATAGTTTTGTGAGTTTATTTCTGGCACTACCATAAACTCGACGTTAACCTGAACAAGTACTTTCTATTTATCACTTATTAGTCGCTTATAAATCAGTATGTTCTTATTGTTAACTACCGTCTTGTAATACGTTTCATAATTTCATCACTCAATTCTTAAGCGAGAGGTACAAAATTCAGACCACACAAAACTTTTCGAATTGGGGCGAGTCTTGAGAAATCTTTGTGACGGCACTTCACAAGATGTCTCACCATCAATATAATCTGAAGACTCTTAAAAAGTTCTTGCTGCTTCGTTTATAATTATTTTTTTTATGATCGCACATTAATAATGTTCCGTTTTGGAAATGAAAGTTTATTTATTAATACATCTCGTTCGATCGTGGTAACAGATAATAAACTGATGGTTTGATGAATGCTCCGTGTAAATATAGTCTATACTAATTAAGTATGGTTAAGTAATATTTTCTTTTCGATGTTAATTATTATTGCGTTATTTATTGAAAACAAATCTGACTTTTATATTAAATATATGGTAGTTTTTATGAACCTTAGAAGCTGTTAGTAAATTTCTACTGTACATATATATATGTCCATTTCTATATTTTTTCTGTATATTTGTGTCCATTTCTTTGGTATGCCCCACAGCCCAAACGGCTTGACGGTTTTTAACAAATGAAGTGTCGTTGTTGTTGTTGTTGGAGAAGCGTCTCAGTTGTCATAGTGACATAGGCTTTTATAATTTTAAAATTTAGATACGGTGCTTGCGAACGGAGAAAAAAGGGTCGAATTTTTTTTTATCATAACAATGTGGGTATCAAAGTCAATTTATTTTAAGCAGTCAGGTTATTTGTGTTGAAGATAATTTTCTTGTAACTTTAACCTCCAAGTACGCAGCGTCCACGATTAAAAACAGAAAAGCGGGCATCAGCGAAAAGCCGGAACCTCATCGCTACACGAAATATAAATTAATGAATTAATTGCACCTGCACAAACTGGGACGGCCAGTACGTGTTTGTACATTAAATAAATAAGTATTTACACGAAGAGCAGCATGCGACGTCTCAAATACCGATAAGGATCTGACGCTAAAATTCGAGACACCGATGTACCTTGTAGAATGCGAAAACGCACTTGGCTTTGTGGCGTTGAAACCGGATATTCTTAGGGTTCCGTACCCAAAGGGTAACTAGAGAATTATCTTAAAAACAAAAGATCCGACTGCTTGAAATTAATTGACTTTGATACACATATCTTCATGATACCTACAAAAATATTTCCTCCCTTCGCCCCCCCCCTCTTTTCATCGTTCGTAGGCACCATATTTAAAAGTTGTATAGCCTGTGTCACAATGACTACTGAGACGATTCTACCTACACCTCATATGTTAAAATCCGTCAAGCCGTTTGGGCTGTGGGGCGAGCCAAAGAAATAGACATACATACTTACATATAGACTCTCGAAAATATTGCCCTTCTAACGCAGTCAGTCTGACCATTTGTCCGTCTGTCACAAATCTTTTGATTCATATCTAATACATATATGTAAATCGACTATATAGATACTCGATTTTAAAAGTAAAGTGAATTCATGTGGTCGCTACACTAGCAATTAAAAGGGTTTCCATACAACAAATTTATATTTTTGGCGTTTTCAATATATTTATTGAACCGTCGTGGACATACAAAGTTTCAAAATATATGTACTTCATGTCAAAATATTTTGTAATACGGAACTATGAGTGTGCGGGTTCGTATCGCATTTGGCCGATTTTTAAAGTGTGGTTTAATTGGAGTTCCTTAATTACACAGTAGACGATCCCAAGCGCGCTTAACATTAATCCGGACAACATACTGTGAGATGGATACGAGAACAAATATTTAACGTGAATCTCAGAACAGCACACTGTGAGGTATTTAATTGCGACTAGTAGTGCCCCGCGGTTTGACCCGCGTTCAAAAAATGTACCATGATATACATAGCTCTAGTATTATTAGGTATCAGGTACCAAATGATATCTTGATGGGGACTAACATTAACGCTGGCGACGGCGCCCGCGGACGCTTGGACACGAGTTTCTACGAGGGGTTTTACGCCAAACCCTGATTGTCTTTCAAAAATTGAAGTAGCATAAATCACGCCTTATACCATCAACAATATGGCAGTGAAAGTCTCGTCAAAATCACCCCAGAGAGATAGGCAAATAGACAAAAATGTTAACAATAATTTTTTATTTGTTATAGGTATCGCACTTAGTATAAAATTGTTATTACGAACAGATGGTTCAATTTTATTTCTTTGTAGATTGTGCTCTTGCAAAACACAATGTAGTATTACATTGTGTTTTTCTGATATTAGATGTTTCGAACCGAGCATTTTTCTTCGTCAGAAAATATCTTTCTAGATATCTCGCAAAATATTTTTTCACAAACATTCCTACGGAAAAAGGAATGCCGGGTTCAAAATTCTTCTTTATTATTTCTATCTTTTTCAACGCTAGTGATTTAAGTACGATGTTAGGTATAAAGAAATATATATTTTGCATAATAAATATTTCAGCGTTAATCATTACAGCATAATATTATTACAGCTACAATATTTAAACCTGAATACAACAGAGCTTAACCTTGTTGTCATAAAACAGATGTAGATGATAGCGCCATAACCGAACCACGAAAGAATTTACCAGATAAAAATGTTTTAAAATTAAAATAGAACACTTCAATGTTATATTTACACAGATAAATTCTCAAATCGAGATTAAACGAGCACACGGCAGTAAAGACGACGGGAAACTACCCTCAAACTCCGATCTCAAGGGAGCTATGATTTGACCGCACCTTTCAAAACTTCCTCCCCTTTGTTTTGTTATACCTTTCTCTATTGTCGATCGTCGATTTTATAGACGACCTTTCATCTATCGTACCACGAATAATATAACTTATTCCCATGAAAAAATTTGACGACTTGTCTTGAATTTTAAGTAGTATTGATCTTATACTTCTGCACCAGTTTTGGAAGTCAAAAATAAACTTAAAATAAGCAAGATTTTATTATTAAAATATCACTTCAAATTTAAGATAAGCAAAAGTAATTTTATAGTCTTTTCTTTGTCCAATTTTGTAAATTAAACGAAAGAAATCTTAGAAAGATAACAACTTTATATTAACTTCTGTCTTATGGGTGTCATTGAAACACATACGCATGCTAACACACCCAGAATAGAACTAAATACTTCAATTATTTATCTAGTTTCTACATGATTATTTGCATCGTATTTTACAAACACATAAAATACAATTACATTACCCATTAAAGACCTCACTTCAAAGGGGATAGAAAACTTTGTGGTCTGATATCAGAGGCATCACCACCACATCTTTTTTGATCAAAAACAGCAGTGTTAAAAGCTGCTGAGCTCTGATCTAAAGCGTGGGGTAAGAGAGGCTTGATAATCACTTATCCAAGGCGTTATTTAGTCCTTACGCTCTAATTTTATATTGGATTGATCACAGATGGCAACAGTGGTCACTAACCATCAGAAGGATTGTGTTTTCGTTTGCAACTTTCGGGTTTATTATAAAAACTATATTTTATTTAAAAAATCTACATTCAATTTGCCTATTTGCCTGACCCGACATCTCATGACGAACCAATTTGATAGCCAATAAAAAAAATCGTCTGTCCAACTGCGAATATAATAGATTTTATTTATCACATTGCTTCCAATCCAGCCTCTCGAGATGATTGCCAACAAGCAAACGATAAAGTTGCGTAAGAACCTATTTTTCTTGTTACACAACTAAGTTCCCGTCTTGTATGGAAGGCATAATTCACAAATAAATTAAGCCAAGAAAAGAAACTGGAATGAAGCCAGAACAAGGAAATCGAAGGCCGTTTGACGCAGGATCCAGCCAAGAATTCCTACAAGAAAAATATATTAGCGATTACGAGGCATTGTACCAGAAACAGAACAGTGATAGCCGAAACTTGGCCTCTCAATCGGTGGGTCCTAGGTTCAAATCCAGGCACACACCTCTCAGTTACTGCTACGAAGTTATGTACGTAGTAGAAATTAATTATCACTTGCTTTAACGACGAAGGAAAACATCGTACCAGCGCGAATTGATAAAGTTCACATACCTTTGAGATCTTGTTTTTAAAGAACCGTCAGGTATGCAGGTTTCCTTAGGACTTTTTTTCTTTATGTCATCAAAGTAGCAAACGACCATGCAGCCCACCTGATGGTAAGTGCCACTGCCGCGTATGGACATCTATAATCAACCCCAGATGAAATCACAGTCCAATCTAAGGTTGAGCACAGATGCGTTGCTACCCCTGAAGACTAAGTTGAAACGCCTCGAATAAGTATATCTCCCTTACCACAACCCTTCAGACCAGACCACAGCAGCGCCAAACACAGCTTTTATAAGGAAGAGATAGGAGTGGCGGTGGTGTTGCTGGAGTCGAATTACAAATGATTGTATCAGCTTAAAAAAGCTACTGTACATAAAAAAGCTAGCTAGTTCATAGGCATATCACTACCCAATTAGCATTCAGCGCAATATGTATGTCATTTGCTGAATGCATACATGTACAAATAAAATTGTTTTTATCGAGTCAATTGTGAAAACGTACTTCAGATCGGCGCTTCGATAAACGCATTACACTGATGCTCGATGCTAAGCCGGTCTCATTTTATGGGATTTACTGGCTACAGAATCTATTCAAACTAAATAGATATTACGTGTTTAAATTAACGTTCAAAACTGCTTAATATCTACATAAATCGAACGTGTCGTGGCAGTCAAAAACATATTTTTCTATACAATATCTTGACTATACAATATCTATACAGGTACCTGCCCGTGTCTGCCCGGTAACGGAAGCGAAAAACTAAAGAGTACCTACTCGATGCCATGGAAGGAACACCGGGCTATCCTCATTGCTTTTTTATGTTATCTAAGTAGCAAATGAGCATGTAACTTACCTGATGGTAACTAGCCACTGCCGCCCACGAACATCTGTTATCATCCTAAGATAAGATCACAGTCCTACCTGAGGTCGGCCACAGATGCGTTGCTACCCCTGAGGACTAAGTTGGAAAGCCTCGAATGTCTCCATTACTCCCTTCAAATCAGAACACAGCAGCGCTTAATACTGCTGTTGTAAGGCAGAAATAGATATGGCAGTGGTGCAGCCGAAGTCGAAACAGAAAGGGTTCTACCATCTTGCTATGTAGAGAACGACGGTATCCGTCTCAAACATCGTCATCCTTCTCGGGGTTGCTGTTCGGGCGGTTCAGGCTCCCACTCTTGCCGCCCGGGACCCCCTTTAATTTCTCTTAGAAATGGCAGAGGATACCATAGCTACAATATGTTTTCGAGACTACGGGGACAGGTATAAAATACCTACATAGAATTCAATCCCTACAAATGACACCTGACATCAGTATAAAAAATGATAAAGAATTATTTGTTGTCTTCACAAAGGATTCCAACACTTTACCGAAGTTTTAGATATATTTAGGTATAGTTCACCTATACTCCAACCAAAACATTTCCATTTTACCAACAAGCAAATTGTTTGCAAGCTGACAATCAACTGGCCGAAGAGTAATCGGAACCGGAGGCAGCTCCATTGTCTGACATTCCGAACAATTTGTGAACAGTAACATCCTTCCCGTCAATGGACAATGCGACCGCGGCGTCATTGTGACTAAATGTTCCATTGAAGATGCTTACCTAACTACGCTGTAATAGATTTATTGTTAGGTTATACACTTACCTCTACCATGGGAAACGCCCATTTCTAGCATGAAGAAATGCTTGCGTTTCGTTGGCAAGGTGTGGCTACCGGCTGACTTATTTGAGGCGACATGTCTTGTTCTATATGAAATTGATTTCTCATCGGTTTCCATGGACATCATAGAATGAAAGCACTTACTATCTGGTGGGCTGCACGCGCGTTTGCTTCAAGCATATATAAAAGAAAGGTAACAACTAAGACAAATACATAAATATGATATTGCATGCCGTTATATGCAACGTAGCATACATAAACACCCAGATCCAGAACAGAATTTACATTCAGGATTATATAGGAAATGTGCGTACATTTTATTGGGTTCGTAAATATGATTCCAGAAGCCTCAACACTTACACTCCAGAAAACCAATTTTTTCGAATCGAATCCGGAACACTGCTCGTTGTAGCGATAAATACAATGTAGAGTCTACTTTGTATTTATCGCACCAACGCGCACTGTACGTATCTAAATTATAGATACTGTATGCTTTCTGAGCTACTGAGTTCCATATCAAATTAAACCATCTTAAACACACAGACAAGTAGGTAAACAAAAATTCAGGAATCCGAATTATTAATTGAGATTGAAGCGGAAACCACATATTATACACAAATATGAAAATAAGTAGGCGACATTGATTATCAAGATCCAATAAAAATGTGAGGATAAATTAGAAACTTAGTTTTATACAATTTCCTGATTCAAGTACAACGTTGCTAACATTTTTTAACATATCTGAGTACTATATATCAATCGAAACCCATCAATTGTTGTAGGCGATAATGCTAATATCCGCTACATACGCGCTCTCAAGCCGACATACCGAGACTGCCAAAAACCGCAAATTTCAATATCATCCCCGAACAACTAAATGACGGAGGCGTGTCGGATCAATGCCCTCGTAAATCATATATTAGGTGATGAATAGGGGTTGGCACGCGAACACGCAGACGTATAATGCTGTATGAATTAATTATTATGAAAATCGACAACCATATATCATTATTAAATATTATTTTTCAATTGAATTCAGGAATTATAAAGGCAGGTCACTTGCTAATCATGAGCCTCCCATAATTAAGTATTTGCCAATAGTTGCGTCTGCCATGCATGGATAACCGCAGTCAGTGTTGCTACATAGGAATACTGTTGCCCACCTTCGTAGGATTTTGTCCCTTAGTCCCTACGATATCCGCGGTAAAAGATGAAGGGGTGCTTATAAAACCGACATCATAGCCCACTGACACTCTATGGTACGCCGACAACAAACGCTACCTTGAATGCAATTAAGGTATATATTGATCATAAAGTTCACCTGAGAGTAACTGCCATACACATATCACATGGCACCAAATGGTATTAAGAATTGTGTCTGATAGATATTGGTCATAGATGAATTCCTAACCTTGACGATAATGTCAAAGAGTCTCGTAACGTATTAAGGCATAAATTGGTCAAGTCAGTCACCTTCATTCGAGGGTATAAGTGGTGGTTCTAATACCTGATACCATGGTACCAAGTGATATGATGTACCATGTACCCCTTGATATGATGGTATCGGGTATATAATACCAGGATAGAAACTTATACTGTACTACGTCATGATAATTATAACAACATCAGAATAATATAAAGTTTTAGATCTTCGACAAATTCATATCGTGATCACTCAACAGATTCAATACACGAACTCCATTCATTACACGAAGTACTCCATACAATTAACGATCGATACTTAGACCGGGCGGTGCTCGGGCTAATGAATGTCGCTAATCAGTTCACGTCTTACGTTACGAGTTATCTCGATAGATCATTTTTAACCGTGAGGCGAGAGTTGCTACTCAATTGATTAATGTCCCCGTTCCTAATAATTTCAGTGTCTTGGTGTTTATATGTTTCTGAAACTAATATATGGCACTAATAAAGTCTTATATTAATTGCTAACTTATTTTATGTAACATATTCAAACTATTCAAAGATACTAAATGATAGACAATTTATTTGAGGGAAGTAATAGGTATAATACCGCTGTTTTTTATAATTTTCAGGTAGTTAACGAATAAGCTGTCCAACTGATGGTAAGTGGCTGATGGATATCTGTAATCAACCCTAGATAAGATCAATGTCTTAAGGTTGATCGCAGATCTGTTGCCACACTTGATGGTTAAATTGGAACGCTTCAGAAAACTCCCTAAACAATAGTTGGAAAAGTTGAGCAAAACACAACAGCGCTTAACACTGCTGCAATAAGGCAAGAAAAGGTTTAGTGGTGGTGCCATCGGAGTCGAACCACAAAGGATTCTACCTACCTTCAAATTATAAAATATTTTGTCATGCAGACAAAATACTCAAAAGACTACCTGTAAAAATTATGTTGTCAAGAAATTGGATATTGTTAAATAAGCCTTTGAAATCACATGGGCTTCCATAAAGCACAAGGAGTTTCAAAATTGATTCCAAGATTTCAAAGTTAATCAAGACAAAATAAAAAAATGGTTATTTTTACGACAATTTTTAAACGCAATCTTAACTGCTCCTTGCCTTATCTGTTTAATTAAATTAAAGATATTATATAACGAACGAGAGCCTTCGATACTATTATGTCATACATTTGTTGAATGTGGCGACAGTCGTTATTTATTAACCGACTTTTATAATCAGAATTTCAATGCTCTATTGGTTTATAATTAATTACTTATCTTATCTTACATGATTTGATAACTTCATTAATGTTTTATATTCAATAAATATAACATAAGTATATCATTATATAACATTTAAGT
>DWNY01001726.1:0-12126 GCA_018250635.1 Telegonus apastus
ATTGTATTTATAGAATATTTAAATTATAATAATTATTTTTTTTTAATTCCAGGTGTCTGAGGAGGATCTTCCCGACTGCCGAGCGCGACAGGTGTGCAGCAAGGTGGACCTGTACGACTCGGCGCAGCCTTGGATTGAAAGGAAGTGCCGGTGTTTAGGCCATAAGCCCTGTTCTAGGTACGATATTTTTATTCGACTTTATACCTCCATAAGTTAACACAATAAAGACTTGCTTAGCGGCATAGGCTACGCCTGCATGTGAAATAAAAATTTAATAAATCAAAAATCACATACTTGCAAGTGAAACATCAACCTATCAACTATCTTAACTGTATACTTACTTAAATTCATTTTGTTACGTTACTGAGTAGAAGAATAAAGCAGCGAGATAAATGTCGACCTTATAATTTTAAGGTCTAGGATATATGCCCAACATCAAATGTCGTGTAAACGAAGTCAGTAACAAATTTAGAATAAGACAACATAAAAGACAATTATTTTAATGAATAAAATAAGCTTACCTTATATGTATCTAGTCCTAACTTACAATCTACAATAATGGTCATACGATACTTAACCAGGATTTTTTATTAAATGCACCACGTTACCTGTATATAGCTATACAGTTACGTAGGAGTATACCGGTGCCAATGTGAACTCTACGTAGCGCAGGGCTTTGAGACTAATTTGCATTAACTATTTCATTAGGCGACGCCGGTTCAGTTACACGCAAAAACTGTAGCCACTGTTGCTACGCGTCTCGATTGGTTGAAAATACCAGGCTGACTGCATTTTTTATAAAACTGCCAATCAGCTTAACAAGCTAATATTCCAATTAATGTGTATCCTGAAAATGTCTACTTTTAATTTTAAAAAAGTTATTTACATAGGTCCTATGTGTCATAATTGACTTATAACTCCGATAAAAACAACGCAATTCGGTATAATAAAAATTGATAAAGATTTAAAAAACTTTAGAAATCGAAATAGAATAAACCTCTCTTTTACCACCACTTAATATTTTAAGACTTTCTAATACCCGTATCGTATTAAAATTTTGTAAGAAAAATGTTTTGTAAGTATCAATTCTTTAACAAGTGTCTATCTATTTTTCCAGCGATCTTTCATCGGACGACAACCACACTCTCGCCGACAAGACGACCCTATACAAGACGTGCGAGCCTGTCAAACGATTGCCCAAGTGTCGATACTTCAAAGACGCGGCGTGGACAATATATTCGTTTCCAGACAGCAACGCCACCCAACAGATAGTGAACTGCCATTGCCCCAAGATGTCAGTCACGTATCTCCTTAAGAAGGCGCCGTATACGACACCTAGCGGCGAACAGGGGAACCAGTACCAGTTCGCGTGCTCGCCTCAGAGCGTAAGTTGCTTTCGTACAATTTAGTTCTCGATAGTTGCGCATGGTGGAGCTAGTATGAACTTTTTATTTGTATTTCGCTACATTTTGATTTAAATATTAAATATAAACTACTTATATATTTTAAAGTGTGTCGTGTAACGAAGTCACTGCAAAAATAACAAAAATAGGATGGAAATATATTCATAGTCCTTATCTCCTTGAGATGTAATATAACATTTAAATTAAAATGAAATGCACGACGAATCGCAAATAATTACACTTTTCCTTCAGTCCTAATGTGATGACAAAGACCTTTTACAGAAAAGCCATATAATTCTTTTTTCTATTACAGAGACTGAGATGTTCCCGAAAAGAGCCGTGCAAGCTGTTCAGTGCGCGACGTCGTCACGAACAGATCGACGAAGTGAACGCTAGTACCATTTGCCAGTGCCCACGGGACCACACGTGTCCGAGGCACCACACCGAGCCCGGTGTCCTCGCCGGCGTGACCTACGTAGCGGAGGACATCCGCACCTACCACGGCTACTGCATGCCCGAACCTCCCCCCGACTCCTACCGATTCGTCGGAGACAAAGACTGAGTTAGGCATCATACATAAGAGGTTAAAGCATTGCGTCATCCACAAACACCGAATTGCGAGATTGTGCACTGTTCTTATTCGATCCAAAGATAATATACGTTTATATTGGCAAAACAAGTTTGATTTTAAAATGTTTGACAGTATGGACCGTTGACAGTTCAATAAACAAAAACATGATTGTGCCTCAGTGCGCCTCACAAGTAACATTAATGGAGATATTTATCGGACGTTGTTTTGTAGGCCGATTGTCATTCCAGACGTATAATATCTTTGAAACAACCGCAATCTTCCGAAAGTTTAATATAACGTCACCTTATAACATGTTGTGGCTTTGCGATTATGATTTGCTCATTACCTGTTTAGTACAAAAACTAATAATAATATTCGATTGCGTGAAAATACGTTTAACTGATGGCTAATAGTAGTTTAGTGAAGTAACGGTTAGTAGATCAAAGTGTGAAAATATTAGATGGTGAAGTAAGCTCGCTAAGTGATACATTGATACATTGTAAATACTATACTTAAATAAGTCCCGGGGTCTTAGTATAACTTTTCAATACGAAAAAAGTTTTGGATCACTATTGTTAAATGGTTAAAATGGCAATTTCACTGCTACTAAAATATTACCAAACCACCTTACATGTTCCATTAAGAAAACAATTTGCAGAAAATAAAAGAAAAAATTAAATGTTTTTATTTACACTGTGTGTGCTATGTTAGCTAAAAATTTGACAGCTTTGACTCGAAAACTTAATTCCTATTGAAAACTCATGATAAGGGGCCTGGCCTTGTATTGTATTGTTTCTGTTATATTGTGTAAATAATTTTAGATTAGGTGATCATTCCAAACGTTTAGTTTAAATTATTTTTCATATTTTAATATTTACTTGCCATACTTGAGTAGTTGTTGCGTGTGTTCTGTCTTCCAATCGAATCGAGGGGACATTTTATATACATTGTTATGTTTATGTTGACAATTGTATGTTTTTGTTTGTTATGCAATAACAAATTGATTGAGAGCCATATTTTGAAGTTACGCTAAGGTTTTTATGGTGGTATGATTGGATGAATTTTTATCGTTTGCAAAAGTATTAAAATGTAAGGATTTTTATGTTTGCTGATAGCGTCAAGTACTTTTGTTAGTATATTTTTAATATATCATATCCGTTTATCAGCTTTGATGTATACTGCTGTTCTATATAGATCATCCCTGGATATCGCCACTAAGTGCTGTTCTATGGTATATAAAATCCAGCTAGGTCTATTAGTTCATATAGTCCACATAACCCATAATCGCGAAATCCAAATTGCTTGGATTTTTGCCGAATAATCTTATTTTATTTTGAGATTTTCTGGTATAAACTAGACATTTGACACAAATGTAACACTGTTTTCATATTTATAACATTCCGTTAAGTGTTTTAATGGCTAGAACCTGATAATATACTAATATCTAACCGGTGTCACATTAACTCATGTATCTATGTAAATATGAAAAAATGTTGATGTTGTAAAATAATACCGATATAAAGGTATGTCTTCCTTATTTGTTATATGTATAGATATAATAAGTTAAATTATTGACAGAAAATGAATAAATGTTTAGATATCAAAATACATGTATTTTAATTAAACTGATCGACAATGAATACCTATTACCTACGTAGGTGTAAATAACTTTAATTAAGACAAGAATGTCCCTGAACAACGGTATGGATATTTATAGCTAGGCCATGTTTAAACGAAATATATAAGTAACATTATTATAAAAGGTTCTCCATAAAAAGATGTGATTTATAGATTGTGAAAATAACTATACTAAATAATAGGTACTACAACATCTCATCAAACGGATTTTGTAATTATTATTATTTCTATACTATATTATTAAATCAGTAAACAGTCTCTTCATGAAAATCGCCTCAATATCAACAATTTCCAAGACCTTTCTCAAACTATAAAAACGGGCATGAATGCTTTCGCAAAACATATTCAAAGATTAAAATACAGTTATATCGAAATCATTGACGAATAGGTACTTACTTCAGTTATTTATTTGAATAGATGTATAGATGTTCTACTTCGCATCTTACTCATCAACAGAAGGGCATGCCCTCAAACGTGCGTGCGCCGTGCCGAGCGTAACTAATCACAGATTACGAACTAATAACGTAAGAAATCATTCAAGAAAAACTGCGCGGATTCCGTTAATACGCGACGTCGATGAAGTGATTCGTGATGGGCCTTAAAAAATACCTTTTCAACACAGCGTCATTAGTTACGATGAGGCGAGCCCGCGTCTTTGTATATGAACGCCGCTAATAAGCAATTTACCTTTGTAATTTTATGAGCGCCTAGTACCAGCTTGGCGTCTCGGAGAGTAGTCATTCAGAATATCGTGAGTTCAATTACAAGCGTGCTATGGAGATTCGATGGACGTAATTTGTATTACTTCCGGTGCAGGAATAAAAGAAATCACTGTTCAGTACTATTCACTTTTGCCAATCATTTCCTCGACATTATGGTAATGCTAAATTTGAATTTGTTTCGTAAACTGGCACGGAGAAATCAATGAGAAACGGAATATCATTTTGTGATATCGAGCATGCAGTCACTGTCGCAAAGGAATATCTATAACCAACATCAGATAGCATTTGCGTCGGTCACAGAAGCGTCGCCGTCGCTGAGTTAAGTTGGAATGTCTCATGTAAGAGGTGGTAGAACCTTTTGTGATTTGACTCTAGTAAAGTTGTTTCTAGGCAGAAACAGGTATTGTTATGGTTTAAGGTGCGTGGAAAGGGATACGTGATTATTAGAAGATATTCCAATTCAGTAGTCAGGTAGGACCTAATCTTATTCGGGGTTGATGACATATGTATGTCTTTGGCTCGCAAAGGCCAACCGCCGTCACTTGCTATTTCATTATTATAAAAATATAGTTACAGCAGCGTTTAACAATGTCATATTTCAGTTGGTGATAGTTGTAAAGGTGGCGCCTTCGGAGGCAGACCAATAAGAACTCTAGACCTATAAATGCTGAAATAGAGTTTTTTGAACAGAAATAATTGTCTTAGCAATAAAAATATCGATGAATGTGTATCGGTTTACCTTCAAACGAATCTTTTGAATATTATTTTTTTAATATTACCTATCAATTTAGATCCTTGTTATTATTTATTTATCAAGTGATTCATCTTTGTCATGCCGAAAATTCTTTTTCTTATTTAGTGTTATATACAAGTAACTATGGTATTACACTAAATAAGTGATAAAATCACGCCGTGGAGAGTTGAAGATCGACCTCAGTGGCATTCGTGAGAGACCCCTATGTCTAAACAATGGTCTAACGTAGATTGAAGAGAAGAAAATTACTAGTAATTGTGGGTAGATTCGAACCTATTAAAACGCCGGGATTCATACCACTAGGCTATAACAGCTATGCAGTCGAGAGTATTGACCCATAATTTATTTAGTTTGAAGTACGATTCACGTAATACAAACTTTTTTCACAAACTAGAATAGAATGAACAAAGTTGCGGTCTGCACAAAAAGAAATATAAACATTCGAAACGACTAATCGGATTTCTCAAGACTCACTATTCATTTTTTACATAACTCAGTCACGACTTTGAAATTTTGTGAGAGAAATTGTTAGATTTTTTTTAAACAAAATAGGTTCGATATTTAACTGTAAATCTTGTTAGTAACATCCTAATTTATTTCAGTATAACATTAATTAACAAAAATTCAGATTATTAATATATCTTTTTATTTGGCAAGCGACAAAAAATTTGTAACTATATTCTCAACCTGATTTAACTTGTGTCAATTGCTGCATACATCTTGCTATGATGTCCAGTACTAAAAGAAGTTTTTCAATGTCACTATGCTTTGCTGTACATACATAGTAAATACAAAATTTCGCAGGCAGCCAAAGAGACGCTAATTTATTCTGTAGGAAGGATTAAATTTTATTGGCTGATAAATAGCTAAATGGTTTAAAATTAAATTAGAACGGCTCACTCCAGGGGTCCAGGGTTCGAACGAATCTTAAACTTATGAATTATATTCTTATTAGAAATAACTTAATAATTATTAATTGTTTTGAAGGCGTGGTAACCACAAGGAAACGGCCTCGCTTTCCTCTGCCCTACAATTCCGTTTTAAAAAAAATCAAAATCCGAGTATATGGAGTATGCTATTGGAAAGCGTAGTGGATTATGGCGTCCATGGTTTAAGCCCTTCTCACTCTGAGTGGAGACTTTTTCTCAGAAATAGAATAACGATGGGTGATGGCTGATGTCACCATAAGCAGATCTACTACTGATACCCATTTAAATATTCTTTTGTTTCACTCTTGGGCATTCTTCTTTGGGTAGCGCCACTCCTTTCGGCCCTAAGCATTGAAGCATTGTAAGGCTACAATCCAGTGGTTTCCATTCATGATCAGCATCAATTAGGCAGGAATCCTAAAGGAAAACGCAAATAGCTACTTTTGAGGATCAAACAAGAATGTCTCTATGTAATCATTTACGCGGTATACCTACTCCTAATTTTTCAAGAATATACCACGTAAAGTTAACAGTTAATATGCACAAACAGACAAAAGAAACACAATAGCGAAACCTCGAACTGTAATAAGCAGTGGAAATATTTCCCAAAAACGTTTTTTAAGTTGCATTCGCCATCTACACGGAATCTAGGCTTACCGTCGATAACAAGCTGTACAGTTAGGACACCACGACTTTTCTCATTTCAACCGTAATCGCGCTAAACTCGTTTTCAATAATTCGTGATTTTGGCATTCAATTGACAAAATCTCAGATGAATCGCCCCAACCGAAAATCAACGCTATAGTCTCTGCAACAAACAACTATATCGTTTATACGTACGTTAGTAAAGCATTATTTATGGGAAAAATATTTCATCATCAATAACAATAATGGAGATAAAGTGGATCAACCGTTACTATTTGTTCAGTAAAATTTATTTATTACTTATTTATTTAACTTATACTGCACTTCATATTATTCGAATTGACTTCCTTAACTTCTGTTTGATGTCTTGACCGGTCTATTCAGTTTATGAAACAGAGCGATATTCTGTGTTTCATTTCAGTTACCTAAAATCAGGATGAGTTTGATGCATTAGTTAAGATAGTAAATGACGAGGACACGTAGACTTTTACAAGGCATACATTTAGGATTCTTTCAGAAAACGGATTTAGGGCATTACTCAAATAGTGGAAATCTTTTCGTCAGTTCATTCCTGCAACTTTTTGGCGTAGGCGCTCATTTTCGGCACTCCTATGAGAGTTTAAACTATAACTTCAGACGAACAATTACAGTCTGCCGTGCTGAATTATGACATGCTTTAAATATAAATATATTTTAACTCAGAAAAGGACCGTTTTCCTGTACACGGAATGGAAAACGGAATTGCAAAAAAATGAGGCGCATTATACGTAGCATGACACATTAGCATTAAAAGATATACAAATTCGTGATCGATCCAAAACAAAATTAGAACATGGATATCCGCCTAAGTATGGCGGCGTACTAACAGGTATGGAAATAGATTTGATATAATATGTTTGTAAGGAATTCTGACTTTACATGTATCAAACTAGGTATAGTATACCTAATCTGTATAGGTACAGAATACAGTAGTATTCTGTAAGATAAGCATTCTAAACATCGAGTTAGTTATAATTTCGATGTTTCTACAAAAAATCATTCATAATTAATTGATTTTAATTTTAATTCTTATTGACGTTTTACAGAGCTCTACAGATATGTCTCGTAACCGATGTAGGTACCTGGTACGAAGTTACCATCGAGTTGTTTATAAAAATATTACGTCACATAATGTTTAATTTTACAACGTCCGACCACAATTACCAACAACTTTTCCTCGCTATCACCATTAAAGACTCGCCATTTGTAATAAGGCACTTTTCTTTTCATTCACAACACTCTCCACATTGGAAAGCATAAAGAAAAGTATAAAGCGATGAGTCGTGTATTTGCTAAGCGGTTTTGTCACTGATGATGAGTTAATACGTAAGCAAAAACAGCTAACCACATCGCTGTCAATCTTTGAGCCTGTCGTAAAATTCATGCGTGAAATTTTCTGCGTCGATATGGTAATGTCTTGATATATGTAATGTATTTCGCTAAAATTTAATGTGAGTTTCGTTTTCAACTTTATTTGCGGACGTAGATATTCTGATGCTTTTAACAGCTTTAAATTACAGTTTGTTGCCCATTATTAATACAAATAAATGAAACTGTGACTCTATTTATTACTTGATATAAAATTTCGCGCGACGATGTCTGCATTTCATTTATTTATTAAACTGTAGCTTGTCTGTTTGTTTGTTTAACCTTCATGCAAAAGTACGGTTTGATTTTGATTTCTTCACGATGATGACACAGTCGAAGTTTTGTTAAATTGCAAGATTTTCTCATTCAAGTGCAATCCAACAACCAAAAACATAACCTATTAATTATCGTATGTGTTAAAATATTTTAAAATTACAAGACTTGTTTAGAATGTAGTAAGTGTCCTACGTATGTGTTGTGTAGTGACACTTATTGTTTTATTTATTTGTTATGTGATAAAATCAACAAACTAAACATAGTTATTTCCTGTTATTTAGACAAGACAACACAATTCACGGGCGGTCGTCCAATTAAGCTACCCACAATAATTGCGGTGGATTATACCGCTCATCGCGCTTCCGTAAAGCGTATTAAACTAATTGTAAATATGGGATACTTAATAGTAATAAGTAATAGATCGTAAAAACTACATATATGATAATCGAATATATCATAATATAAAATTATTGGTAGGTATTATTCTGACTGATTTTTTGATACACTTTCAAGTTATTTTTATTTTATTACTAGCTGTCCAGGCGAACGTTTGTATAAATTTAGAAGTTTGCCCGTGAGTCAGTGATATTTTTACAATAACGCCATCTAGTCCACTACGGTAGAAATATTTGCGTACATATATATTTGACGTAAGAAAAAATACTTCTGGTTTTAAATTGTAATAACTTTTGATACAGTGGGTCGGTTTTGATGAAATTAAGCCTAAATGTTAAGTTAAGTTTCGTACTATGAATATATCTGCATTTATATTAATTCGAGCTCGTTGTTTTGGCGGTAAGTAATTTTAAACACACAGACAGCGAGCGCGAGTTACATTCTTATTATATATACAGATAAATAGATGAGAAAATGTCTTACTACAGGTAAGGTAACGTAGAGCTTTATATAGCCTATGTCAAACGACAATTGAAACAAATACAACGGAACCTTTATGTCATAAAATCTGTTATGCCATTTGGGTTATAGGCCGTGTACAAATATTGACATACCTACCTACATAACATATATACGCTCGAAATACGGAGAGTAGATATTTAGTACTGTAATTCAAAACTTTCAGTTTGTATTTTGAACATTTAAGAAATATTCCTATAATAGTGCTATTTAAAAATACTTTACTGGATAAACTTTTATTTACATGTGATACGGTTCTTGTATGGATTTTCTTCGGTCATGTCTACAATCGTTAAGGAATTCATTCGAATAAAAGCGATAACGGATTTTTAATCGATTACACTCTGATTTGGATGCACGAATGCCAAACATTACAACATTTCGACGTGACATCGCGAACTTTAGACAAGTGTATCTAAATAAAAACTAACTGTTAACCGCATCTTTGACTGCGAGGAAATGCTTATGATTCTATATTATTCCATTTTCACGTCGCGTGGAAAAATAAAGTTCCGTTTTTAACTAGTAGATACGCTATTACGTTGTCCCTGTAGTCCCGGCACCAGAATAGGGCTACGGTATCCCCGGCCTGTCGTAAGAGTGTCGACTAAAAGTAGGCTTCCGGGGTTATGGGCTGCAAGAGTGAGAGCTCTAACCGTCCATCCAGCGACCCCGGGAAGGACAACGGTAAGTGTGGTCGCATACCGTCGTAACCACCAGACGGTGTGATGAGCTTCAATGCTGTGAGCATCGCGCTCGGAGGACTCCGGTTGTGTTCCGTTGGAGATCCTGGAGTTCACCATGCAGTGCTGAAGATGGCCACCGGAGATTTCTTAGTGCGGTAAAAATCCCACATAACTCGGAGTCGCTCCCACAACGTCGGGTACCCTTTGAAGGTTTCCCCCTCGCCAACAAAAAAAAAGTACGCTATTACGTACATATGTATGTACTGCATCCCGGCTGAAATAATAGGATTAGCATACAGACATTCAGCAAACATTTTACGCCATAATTAGTAATATAGGTGAAATTTCTCCCCTTGAAAAAATCTAAGTTTTATAACTTTCCCAGCCTCCAAATCCATATGTCTTTTACTGAAGCAAGAAGAGAGCCATGTTCAGTAAACATTTATTTTTATTCGTTTAGATAACAAGAAAAACGCAATTACTACGCGTTAAACACTTCGAATCTATAGATTTGAGCTTTATTTTTAAGACGTGAAAGCCTTGTAGGTTGTATAACGCCATAGGGAACTTGATACGGCTCAGTCGTTCCGGCACGTTAATTATAAACTGTGTTCAATCAATTTTTACCTGTTGACTACTGAGCGTGGAGATCTCAGTTCTAGCGGATGCAAATACCCCTTTAAGTTAATATATGTATTAAGTAAAATAACGGGAACTTTAACTATTATAAATTAGACGTCTGATCATGTTTGTTTGGGTATCACTCACAAGATATATTATGGTCATGGTTAGGTACTGAAAAAACTTATGATAAAACATACATTTTGAAATGTAATACATTTAAATCTAGTAACGATAAGGGAAACTGGATATTCGATCAAAAAAAATGATAGATTGGCTTCGCACTAAATAATCAAAATAATTTAATAGTACTTGTGAGATACGGTGTTTTCTAACCTAAAACCTAATATGTATTATTTAATTCCAATAGAAAAAATATGAATAACAACTGTTTAGTTTATTTACTATGGAAAAAAATAAACTCTGTCATTATCACTTTTACTGACTATACATAGAGTCAGGTGTTGGGCACAATACGGACGAAGTCACAGAATAATAGGTATAGGTAGGTGAACAGCATTATTAACAAGTTTTATAGCCTCAAAAGATTAATTAACTCGGTGATAATATTAAGTAAACAATATCTCATGTTAAGTGGGCATTGTCCTTACTATAATTTGACTTAAATAGGAGCGCGAATGTAATAATGGTGCAATGATATAACATAGAGTTCTTTCACCTTCAAATTTTTCGTAGCCATTAGGTACCGACAGAAAATTATGTCATATAAAAGATAATTTATGCTGTAAACATATCTCAATGTAACATCAGCTCAACATGCTCATTTAGGATTGTTTACGACCAATACAGACACATATCCAATATCTGTCATCGACGTCCAGAAACAGTATTATTGAATTCAAGTATTGACTTTAAAACTGAAGCTAAGAAACGGACGTTTACTAGATAATTATGGAATGCTTCCGACTCGCCATAATAGTACTCTTCCAGTTCGATGAAATATGCAAGCACTATAGCACAGCCATTTTACAAGACGCTTTGCGGTCTACGAGCGTTTCTATCAGAAAAAGGAAAATTACTTACAGTTTACAGTTTACTGATTACCACCACACCGCCTAGTGCCGCTTGCTGGGGTAAAACATCGCGACATATTTGACCAATATACTGTAACTGTATTTGTGACGTTGCACATCAACTTTATTATCAAAGGTATTCATAATTTTGAGATATTTCAAACTTCTTGTTGACCTTGAAAACCTGAAGTTTTAGATATTGTCAGACTATTACTTTAAAGTAAAATTTCAGCTACTGTCAATTTAGTTTTAGCTAGTCGTACTAGTGATGCCGATATTTATATTGTAGTTGCGTTAGTGTATTAGATATCTATCTATTTAATATTTTTAAACAAGCAATTCTTGTAAATATATAATCTGAATCTCGGAATCGTCTCCCACGATTTTCATGGAATTTAGCAGGCTGGGGGTTTCGGGGGGAAGAAGCCTAGAGAAAGCCTGTAAAGTTGTTATTTTTAGAAAATGTCGTTTTATACAATATCAATAGAATACTAACGTAATTTTCGCTGCTACCTTTCGTGTTAT
>DWNY01001727.1:0-12125 GCA_018250635.1 Telegonus apastus
AAATCATCCTACGTGTACAAATATTAAAGAATTTTTGAACGTAATGCAAAAGAATCGCAATTCTGAACGTGACGCAACATTAACGCATCTCAATTTCCCTACGTGCTACAATACCACAGTACCTATTATAATTTCGGAATATCTTGCAACAAATCATTGTATTTATATCTGCATAAGAGTATTTTCTTAGAATAAAGAGAATTGAAGTCATAATGGATTCCTTACACCTATTTTAGTAAATTTCGCGCAGAGGTCTGTAAGATAAAAGATTGCGCGAGATATTTACATTCACCGTTATCATTAGTGCAATACTCGAATTTGAACTCTAGCATAAGATATATTGGCTTGAATACAATTAGTGTCACTCACCTCCATAGTTGGGCCGGACACGTTTGTCGTAGCTTACACTCAACGAGTCCAGAATCGCTGAGATGTTGACATCTCCAAACATGCCACCGCCGCCCGTGCCTCTGCGGATAAATAAGATATTTCAGACACTGACAAATTTCAACTGAGAAATGGAAAATCAGTAGGAAATGACTCTGGAATCTATGTGTTTAAAGGGTATTTTTGGCGTAATCAATGTTTGTAATTCACCTGTCAATATTCGCCTTTAATCTGAGGTTAATATCTACCTCTGACTTAAATAAATTATTGGAAAAGTGTTAAAAACCATTTTTACTCTGCATTTTATTATTTGCTTTGTGTTTATGACCCCACTGCACCACCGACAAAAATCATAACTATAAGTATCAAAGTGTTTTACGATATGTTTAATACTTTATATTTTAACGACGAATATAATCTAACATCAAGTATTTTTTTTTATTGATAGTTCATTAATTATCTATTGAAAGTAACGATTAATAATTGTATTATGAGCTACTAAACTATTCAAAATTTTTATCAAAATATTTAGTTAAAAACCGTTAGGCGCAGCAATCACGCGACCACTTCTCGTACCATGAACGAAAATCGCCCCGCATACATACATGCGCGTCCCAAAATGGGGGTCAAACCAGAGCATTGGCGACACGCCAGAATCGCTGCCCATATTCAGGAAGTCGCTAAATATTAAAATTCAGATTTCTAAAATAGGTATGTACGGGAAAACTGGAGCGTGTTTGCCATTTACGTTACCAGGGCATTGGGTGACCATGTAGAATTTCAAATGACCTGCTAATTAATTTATCACCTGCTATATTTCCAGCGCTGCAAGTTACAATGCAGATATATTTTTTATGTGACGGAAACAGCAAATGGGCTGCAATTTACCTATTTTGTTCTACATCTACTTTAAAGTAGCAATTCTTGTATTTTTGTATGTAACTAGTTTAACGATTTTTTAAATGTTTAGATAGCCTTTTAAGATTTCAATTGATTTAAGTATGTACCTGATAACTTGTTTTAACCTAAAACTGTATTTATGTAATTCTAACCATTATTGACTAAAAAGCTAATTAATGTAAACAATGTAAGCTATTTAAAAATAGATGGCGCTGTATTCCATTGTTATCTGATATTATCTGAGCAAAGCTCGGTCACCCAGCTAGTAAAATAATGAAAGTAGGAAACGAGTAGGTAACTATGCATTTCATTTGTTCCCTCCCATTCATTAAAAGTACTATTATCCCCAAATGTAATTTTTTATCTATCATATCTATAGTTACCTAAAGCATTATTTTTACTAAGCATTGACGTAGAAAATTGTGTCCTTCATATTAGAACATAACAGCGCCAAACACTGCGCAGCTGTAACAAGCGAGAAGCAATGGTAAGTTGCCACTGCCCATGAACATCTATAATCAATCCTCGATAAGATCAGAGTCCTCCCTAAGGTTGACCAGATAGGTATGCGTTGGTACCCCTGAGGACTAAGTTGGAACGCCTCGGATATGAATGCTTCCCTTACCACACCCTACAGACCAGAAACAGCAGCGCTTAACACAGAAATTGGCGTGGTCGTGGTGCCGCTGGCATCGAATAATATAGAGTTATGTACCTCCTTCTGAATGTTGAAATGTAGAGTTATTTAAATATTTTATAGAAGGACCTTTTGTGGCGAGATTTTAATGGCAAAACCATCATACCTGTGTTTGCCTAATAACAACAGTTCAGTGCTGCTATATTCTTATTTAAAGGGCGTGTTTCATAATTATCCGATAAATTCCAACTTGATCCCCAGGTCCGCAGGTAAGACCTCATTCGGACTTTAACCCCGTCTGTTATTGATTCCGGACATCCATGGGCGGCAGTGGCCACTACCATCAGTGTAGTGCATGCTTGTTTGCTACAACAAAATTACAAAATAATGGTGTATGCATATAATTTATGCATATTATTAATGCCTCTTTGAATACTAATTGCCATTGGAAAAAATTGCCGGAAAAATAAATTATACAATTGACATTCAGCCCACAGGCAATAAAATAGATATGCGCAGCTGAGTTGACTCCAATGGGATATGCAGTTTTATTACCCACAGAATTGTTGTTAAGTTTATTGTTTGAATTTTAGCTATATTATATGTAACCGCATTTATGTGTATATCGGAATGCGTAAACGTACAATGACTATACCTACCTTTTATCTATCAGAGTAAATATAATGTAACGTATTTCATATACTTAGTAATATTATCAAAAATGTTCTAATGAAAAATACATCGACATGTAAACATAATAAAACTCGGATCGCACTGAATGTGCTCACGAAACATTTATTTCGCTTCAAAACCGTACACTTAAACTAGAAACAACGAAAAAACAATCATGGCCGCGCCTCCGAAAGCGCGCGAAAGGTAAAACTTTTCTATAGCGCCATTGTTGAAGAATAATGTTTTAAAACGGAATAGAGAAATTTAAATGAGGTAGCAAATTGCATCCCAGTGGGGGCATCCTGCGATGCCTACCTACATTCAACAAAAACGTTTCGCTCTGCAGATTAAATTTCTCTAGATCAAGAAGAGGATACGATGCGAAATCTTTTAATACTATTACTCTTTTCAGTTCCCCTCGAACTTAAAGTGCGGTTGCAATTTCAGTTGAAACGCTTTAACCGCACTTTTATTTAAAAGTGACGAATGGTTCTCGCTGAAATCTTTTTACGAGTAGTCGCAATTACACAAATTGTTTTCAGTTGCTGGTGTTCGTAAAATGTGAGGTAAGTTTTGCGACGCGATCTAGGCGCGTACCTTTATTATAGTGAAGGTAAATAGTACGTATTTCGTGTTTGCGTAAATGTCGTAACATTTATTTACTTGACATTTTGTCCACTATACATTTTTGAACAGTTTGAATAGACCCATATAGCGCTGTCAAAACTTGCAATGCAATGAAATAATATCGTTATTTTTATTATACTGTTTCTACATTAAGTACTGAAAAATACAGGCAGGTACCTATATGCTTTGTTACGATGATTTATAACGATTATTGAAATAACTATATAACGTATATACTTATATAAGACACTGATAGCCCAGTGGTATGAATTTCAGTGTTCAACATTAAGGTTCAATATTAAAATCCTTATTGCAGTCATGATAATTGTATTTGTATAGCAGTGATAGACTAATAACTGAAACTCGGCCTCAATGGCATGCACCTCTGACTTTTCGAAGTTATGTGCGTATTACAATTTAACTAACATTTGGTTTAACTGTAATGGAAAACATCACGAGGAAACCTGCGCGCCTGAATGTTCTTTAAAAAAAGCTCTCAAAGCAGTGTGAAGTATTTCGATTCGCACTTGGCCAGCGCGGTGGACTATGGCCTAAAAGTCCTCTCATTCCAAGAGGCAACACGTGCCCAGTAGTGGGACGATAATGAGTTGACGACGAATAATCATAACTTTTGGCGAGTGAAGATATCATGAGTTAGAATATGAAGAACCACCGCTAAACATATTTCTAACAAAAGTCTTCTTGTTTCATTCTTATGAAAATGCAATGACTCCTTAGAATATTTATCATGATATTATTATTGTTCCAATAATGTCCTACACATTTCGTTCTCTGCCGAATGATAACAATAAAGAAATTAATAATTTCGCCAGGTGGTAGAACGATTGGATACCATCGCTACACCTATTTCTAGCGTAAAATCCTTTTTTCGTTGAAAGGCTGGGGTCGCGGGCTCCCTTGAAAGAGGCGCTCATATTCTGCGTTACAGATGCGTTAATCTCAGGAGTATTAGCATCCGTAATTAACTGTAATTAACTGCATGACTACTGACCTCCATTGGCAACAGTTACCACTTACCAGCAGGTGGACTGCATGCTCGTTTGCTACAGTAAAACATAAGTCAGTCCGATAGTTTTCGCGTTCGCCGACTACAGATCTTGGCGTCCATATTTAATGACAAGACCTTCCTCTTGTGACTGTTAGTTTCCAAAATTTGTTAAGAATTAGTGTTATTTACACTAGGGGATGGCGAAATAATATAGATAGTGATTTATTTTCAAAATGAACTCGGTCGATTTCCTGCTTGCTGCTGGGAAAGACATTTTTGTTAAAGATAAGTATGCATTTTTAGTTTTTATCAAAATAGGGCTTATTTACTTTTCAGCACTTTTCCATTCCACTTAGGCATCGACGCGCAATTGAAAATTTCACCCTGTATAAATGTTATCAGTTTTTATTATATTGACATTACACGGTTGTTATTTTATTATTTATTAAATTAAACCGAAAACTTTCGAATACCTATGTAAAATTGTAATATAAATTCTGTTATCTTAACTAAATAAATAAACGAATAATTTGAATGAAAAACAGCTTTGGCAAGTTAATAGAACGTGGTAATAGGCAAAGAAAATATTACCGCTATGGCTTTATAAATCTTGGATATGTGCAATTTAAATATTAATCAACCCGAATATGAAACATTTAGCAAGATTGGTCAAGGATCATGTCAAAGAACAATAGTACTTTGATCGTGAGCCAAAAAACGTCTTTAAAAGCTTCTATTTTTTCTCCCACAAGAGAAAATCTACCATATTTCTTGCTCTGCACTGTTGTTTGGCTCTTGCTATATCAATTTTCATGATGATGATATTATTATGATTGCTTAAGTAAATTGCCAATCAATGTTTGTTTGTATGTAACTAACGCTACTTATACGAAAAAAATAATTTTCTTTCTTTATTCTTCTTTCTTTCAACCCTTTTTATGTCAAACTACTTGGCAAGGACCTCTTCCAACAATTGAAGGCTTGGCGCGTGCCCATGCTTCCCCAATGCATGTTGGTGAATGATGTCATTAAATAGCCTACATAAGACCTCCTAGGGGGTTTAACGGTTGCTATCAAATGATTAAAACCGGGAACGATGGCTTAACGTGACTTATGAAGAAAATTAAAAATGCCTGCCAAGATTTCATCTTATACTTTGATTGTAGTATTTTAGTGCCGGTATCAGAAAACCCTATCAGTGCTACGGTAACCCTAAATATCGTAAGAGGCTTCCGGGGTTCCGGCGGCAAGAGTGGGACTTCGAATCGTCCATCCAGCGACCCCGAAAAGGACGGCGGTGTATGTCGTCACATATCATAGTGCACTAGACGGTGCGGCGAGCATAACGCTCGTCCGGGTAGACCCCGAAGGACTCCGAGGACTCCGATTGGGTTCCTTTGGAGATGCCAGAGTCCTCTTCGCAGCGGTGAAGATGGCCACCAGGGAAATATAAGCGTGGGTGCCTTAAAAATATCCCCCCAATGACAAAAAAATATTAAAAGTCAAACTTGTATAACGCGTCTTAAAAGTAATACTATTAAGACCAAGTCTAGAGAAACTTCACACATCCTTGAGAACATTATGCAGAACTTCCACGATATTTTCTACCATAAACAGACATATTGCTACGAAAGTTATACGTGAGTGAGGAAGTAATAACAAGTTTATTTTTAAAGAAAATTGCAGTGGACTGAACCAGCTGCGACGTCTTGAGTTTTATGTACAAATTAAAGGCACCGGGGAGGTTATAGTAGTATCCCATATAACCTGGAGTTGATCCCACGGCGACGGGCACTTTTTGAATGTTTCCCCATCGGGAAAAAAGGTACAAATTAAAGCTATGTTTTCCTTTAATGGACAAATAACACGAAGTTCCCTTACTGATATTTTTATCATAATTGTTTTCTCTTGTTTCTATTCAATTTACAAAATTTTTCATAAGATCATAATAGTTTTAAATGAATGTGCATGGGCGATAGTGACCACTTAGCATCAGGTAGATAACATATAGAGACGAATACACAAGTACCCAAATCCAGAACAGAAATTCAAATTTATTATTTGGATATGTGTTTGACCGGGGATCGAATCTGGAACCCCTTGACCGACAGACAAGTATGATGATCAGTCTTCCACGAGGTTAGTCATATAAGTAAGTATTAACAAAATATTTGTATATACATTTATATTTTTCATTTTCATTTCTGTCACAATTTTACGCAAAATACATTGTTTTTATACTTTTATATTAAAAGTTGGGTAACTTTTAAGAAATTTCCTTACTTTATCTTTTACACCAGTCACTTTGTCTCTTTAAACTTAAAGACACTTGTTACATAAGTGCTTTGTTGAGAAAAAAATAGCTTTTTATCTTTTCATTATGTTAAAATAGCAAAATAAGCGCTTCTGCGGTACAAAAAGTCAGTCTTAAAACATGACGTAAGCTGACTTAATAGCGTTAATAAATTGTTTACTTAATTTATTACGGCAATTAATAGGTATATTATTGAAAGTATTATAGTAAGTAAAGCAGCGCTTAACACTGCTGTTATTAGGCAGAAGTGTGTGGTGCGGCCGGAGTCGAACCACAAAGATTTCAACCACCTTCATAATTAAAAAAAACAATATTTGTGAAATAATCATTTCCTTAAAAGGTTAACCCCATGATCTGAAAGTGATGGTTGGTTTACAATAATATCTTCTCCCCTCAGTCATAATTAAACGTAAGGTTAATTCTATCATTTTGGTCTCTTATAAACAATTCATACTGACCTCACAGTTTATTTGAAGCTGTCGTACTATTTCGGTTACATCAGAAGGTCACTGGGTGACTGGGTCAGGCAGGGTCAGAATATCTGACGTAATATTAATGAGACAGATTATTTATGTACTTCAGTCAACATGTTGTGGGTAATATTGACACTGAAAATCTACGTACCCAAAATCTAAATAAAAGAATTTCATAATTAGATTATCTGTCTGAACAGAAACTTAGAATACTTAGATACTTAAAATCCATGTTATAAGATAAGATAATATTTAAGTAAGTAGTTAAGTATTTCCTATTTATATTTTGATTAATTTTCGTGTTGAATCCAACAATAATATTAATGATTCTTTATACATAGAGATTATTGGTAACATAAATCTTAGTAAACAACAACAGTTAATAAATATACTGTATTTACAATATCCTTATATATTTGCATGAAGATATAGTTTCTACGACAGCTTACTTCTACAATCAAAACTTAGCCTTAAGTAAATATAAAAATGATTATTCTGCGAATATGCTTTAAAATGACAAACGAAACGAACGGTACAAAGTAATGTGCTGACGTAATCCTCACGAGTTAATTGGGGTCAAAATCAAATCGACTGAGGTGTCATTCCTAAATTTATATTTGTCCATAAGGGCAGCTGTGTTATTGCAATTAGGGGAATCCTATGCTACGAGCGAAACCGGTCGTGGTGGGGAACAAGTCTAAACACCCGCCATCTGAACATGTCCCCTCTATGTCGTCTTGTATGGGTTTTAACACTTGTTTTAACACTAGTTGTACGGACTACGGAGTAGAACCACTAAGGTTTCCAACACCTTTAAATAGCCAGTTCACAAGCTATATTAATAATTATAATTATTTCTATACGTATAGAAATTTTTTGGGATACTCTAGGATATTTACATGCCTCCTGGGTGCCACGGACACAAACATACAATCACCCAGACCCAGAACATGAATCTTAATTCATTATTCAGATATCTGTATGGCCAGGATTCGAACCCGAAACCACTACCTCACTACGTATGGTGAACGGTGTCCGCTCCGCCACACGGCACGTCAGCAGTCACGCCGACCTTTACACAGCGTGTCAATTAACGTATGATTAACTTGAAAAGTTTAACATGTATTCAGAATTTAACGCCATTCAATCATAACAGCGCAGTTCAACTAATTCTAACGTCGAGTGTAAAATTTCAGCCAATCCGTACAAAATGTCAACAGCTTCAACTCGAATGACGTCACTAAATGAGGTCTGAATTCTGAATTTCAGCGGGTTTCAGGAATTGGGGCGCAAGGTCGACTGATATTTGTATAACTGGGTTTATTTAGGCTTTTAAAATGGTCAGGTTTAAACATAAATCGCCTTTGAAAAGACGAAAAAAGCGTAGTTTAAAAACAGCTGTATTTTTTGCTTATAATGTAGGTTTTCAGCATTAATTTCAAACATATTTTTTGTTATAAATCTAACAATTCTTACTATAGTTCTATATTGTTAGGTTGAAATACTTGGTATAATGGAGAAAAATAAAATAATTAATCTTACCCAAAAGTTTTACATTTCTTGGCGAGACAAAGAAATGTTATATTATTCGATATGAAAAAGTCAGATGTCGGGTTTAGGAACTTATATATGTAATGACAAACTTCTCTCTAAACTACAAGTATAATGATGTTTTGCGGTAAGCAGATCTAAGAACTACGCGGCTCTTGTATTTCATGGCTACGTTTATATGTATATGTATATATGTCAATTTCACCAAGATAATTGCTTAATTTTGATTGAAAGAAATTTCATTTGAAAAACAATCCCATTGCTAGATTTTACACACATCGATAGCTTACCTATAAATAAGATTTCTAATGTAAAGAAATGATACGTGAATATTTCTTCGTTGGTCGTAAATCATGACACAACTGCAAGCGCCTCTAGCGGTGAGAAACGGAACTAACTGTAGTTGGGTTTTCAAGTTACAGAAGCATGTTCAATGCTGCGCAGAAAATAAATTAGTTCGGAAAACTGCCTACCGAGGGCGCTAGTAATCTTATGTTTAACCTTTACCCTTTTCATTCGACGTCTACTGAAGAAAATAAATCAAAAACCTGTCAATAGATGGCGGTAGCAAGAAAAGAAGGTTAAATAAGTTGTTTCTAAAAATAGTGGGAGACTTTTTGTTTTTAAATATTGTAACAAAATTTTATCCATAATCGTCACGTTGCAAAAATATGCTTAATTTAATATTTTGTCATCGATTCTCTTTCATTTTTAAGCATTGCCTTTTGCGTTTTTTATGTTGAAAGTATTGATTTTAAAACGACAGAACTGAACTGCGTAATATCTACATGATGAAACTGATTAAGGCTGCTGCAGACTCTTATAAATAGGTACTGACCTAATTAATACATTAGGTAGTAGTAGGTAATTTATTTTATCGAAAAAATATATTATGGATTAAAATAATGCTTCCATTTTATTAATGTGATACTGTTGGCAAGGGCCTACTATTTGTTGAGGACTTGACCATACTCCACGTCTCCACGACGCTGGGGACTGATGAAGTAGGATGTTTTCAAACCCTCTTAAGGCCTTCAAGAAATATTGACCATTGCTATCCCATAATAACAACTGGCACTGACACTAGCCAGTTAAATTATTACTCATAAACACATTTACATAATACAATATGTAGATATTATAAAAGGTGGTTTCAGAGCGAAAAAATAAACCTAGAACCGGCGCCATAAAATTTTACAACAAGATTAATGAAAAGTCACACACGACATGTTGTGAAATCCCACGAGTCGTGTTGTGGAATTACACGAATCGTGTTGTGGAATTACATGAGTCCTGTTGTGGAATTACACGAATCGTGTTTTGGAATTACAAGAGTCTTGTTGTGGAATTACACGAATGCGTTGTGGAATTACACGAATCGTATCGCAAAATTACACAAATAGTTTTTTTAGAGAATTATAACACACCATGTTCTGATTTTTATGCGTAAATAAAACGATATTAAGCAAAATTCATATTTAATGACCAATTTAAGACCACTTTCACTTAAAATTCAAATAAAGTTCTTACGAAAGGTGTTCAAGAGCACAATTACCCCTCGGGGGCTATTCAAAAGCTTTATTCGCGAAACCGCACGCATTAAATATAATTGAAGCTCTAATGCTTTCAACTCTAAAAACCCCACATTTGTGAGCGTAAAGCAAACCGGGTTTGAGGTTTGAAATCCAGCCACAAATCTCCGATTCTCAGATATTAATTCTCTCTAATATTTACATCACATGTACATATATAAACAATCAGTTCATAACAAAATAAAAACAAATTATAAACAAAATAGACCCATCAGTCTCTCTTGCTTTAACGGTGAATGAAAACATCGTGAGGAAACCTGTACGCCTGAGAGTCCTAAACAAGGTCCCAAATGTGTGTGCAGTCTACCATTTCGCACTTGATCAACGCGAAATACTATTGACTAAGCCTCTCTCGAGGCTCCTCTCAGGGGACAGGTTCTCCACCTGTGTCAAGCAGTAGAACAATAATGGGTTGAAATGGGAGAGTGAACTCGCAGCCATGATCGTGTTATCTAAGAAAAATCAGCGCTTGACAAACTAATTTAATGCTAAGGCATTTTATGGGAATCACGTGCAAAACAAATTATAGTTTCGCCCTAAACAAAAGGGAAAGATCGTAATGGGGGTGCAGAAATGGCCCAAAAGTTTGCCAATGGCCGAACTCATGAAAACCGCTGACGGTGATATAAATACATCCATCCGTACATAAAATAAAAATGGAAGTTACCCGTATACGTACATTGCTTATAATGATTTCCAAAAAAATATTTTGGGAGACTGCAGATAAGGAATCATACAAATTTCTGCAATTGTTTGAATTTTTGTCTCTCTTTGAAATCGCCAAACCGATCAGTAAAATTCATCTACTCAATTAAAAAGTTATTATAATTTAATACCAGTAATTCATACATACATTCGGACTTCATACCGTCGTGCTAAATAGGAATATCAATAATTATTTATAATGTCAATTTCGTATACATTTTGTAAAGGCGACTGAAACTGCGGTGCTCAACTAGTTATAAACATAACGGTAAATACATTGACATGCATTATTATGACCAAGGTAGCTTTGTATCCCTCCCATCTGTTTTAGTATTATGACTATTTGATGCTGTGTTTTGCTGTAATGTATATAAGTACCTATAGGGAATTTTAATAGAGAAATGGGTTCTAAATTCTAACTTACGTAAGTAATCGGAGGTAATCGTTAGATTAGATTTAGTAGTTCTACAATTTTCCTTGGAAATGGAATATAAAAGAACCAATATAATCCGGTCGGAAAAATCATGACGATCGGTTGGATAGCCAAGACGTGAAGGTGTTACAAATAAACAACTCGCATTCGCATTTACCTTTATTATTGTTTGAAATTTGAAATTTATTTATTAATCAAAGTAATTACATAGGTACATGCATATGTAAAACAAGTAATGATGGTAAGATGGTAAGTGCCCACTGCCGCCCTTGGACGCCTTTGATCAACCCCAGATAAGTCCTACCTGAGGTCGGTCATAGATGCGTTGCTCTAAGTTGGATCATCTCGGATAATGAAATGAAAACATTAGCGTATGACTTCACGGCGTGACTCATTGAATAGATGAAGTGAACGATATTCGCTTTATGACTACGGTTATGTAAGTAATGGCAAGTTGAACGGAACATTAATCTTCAATAGACCATTGTTTGCACAATTTATGAATAGTTTTCAATAGAATAGCCTGAATATTTATATTACTTCTAGAAAAGTTCTGCCTAATAACTGCAGGGTTAAGCGCGTTTTTAACTGATGATCCAATTTCGATTCGGTTCGACCGTTTTGGAACAGTTTACGTCGTGATTTTTCAAAATATATTTTGTTGATGGCCAATTTAAAGACAATGTACTAAACCATCATATTTTTCTTTACTTTGTAGTGATATTTTTATTAAATGATTCCAATAATATTAAAATAGTCATAATAAGTATTTACTTCATGAATAGAGGTTACTTAATAGATTAAAGCTATATATTGATGTAAGAT
>DWNY01001728.1:0-12123 GCA_018250635.1 Telegonus apastus
ATTATTTCTGCTTTTCTCTTAAAAAGTTTTGGCAAGATTTTACGCCTTTATCTTAAATTTTTGTTGTAATAAAACAATGATCACTTGTATATTTACATTATAATAAGTATATATCTTACATTAGAGAACAAAATTTCCGCTTAGAAGAGTCAAGTTACGCCAACGTACAAAGAATATATAAGGATGGTCTACAACTATTTCAAACTCTGGCGCTTCGTCCCATTCAATTCCTGTAACAAATCATAGGTACACTCTAGCAAAGACTAGTACTCATTGTTTGATTGATTACTATAATTTTATTGCTGTTCGTTATTATATTTTATAGAATTTTACAGTGATCTTAGTGATGAAGTGACTAAAATCTACTTCACACACGCTTTGAAGTAGTGATTTAATGGTCTACCCTCTACCGTTTAATCGGGTAGTTACATATTCGATTCTATTTCAGGTTTTATTCTCTTTATATCCGAAACTGAACAGCATTTAAAAATTGATGCGTGTAAAGTGACTCCATAAAATCACTAATCAATTTGAAATATTTCTTTATAGCGATCAATGCTTATAATTAACCAGATTTTAGAACTCTTCATAGTACCCAATAATTGTTACATAAAAATGAAATCGTGACTGCGGTTCTTCAAAACCAGGTTATTAAATGATTGTAAGACAAACGTACCATGTAAGTTGTGACTTTATTTTGATGTTAAAATAAAGCAATACCTTATATGAAGTTCCCATAGCTCGGAGGCTTGTGTAGGTCGCAACCGATCTACAAAGTTTAGCAACGTCGATAGCGGTCGATAGATAGATGGGTGATCGCTAGTGTCACGTTATGTCAAAAGCACATTAAGCCGTCGGTCCCGGTTGTTATCACTAGCAGTAGTTAAAACCTGGTCGGAGGGCTTAAGTATAGGGTGATTTAAAAACATCTGATACGGGTTGACCATTTCACCAATAGTTTCCCAATTGTAGGAAGAAACTCATGTCCATTAGTGAAATATAAAAAGGGTTACGGTGACTTTATTTGATCTTATATGTATGGGCTACATAACTAATTATTAACTATATTGTAATCGGTATCAGATGAACCTACATGAACCAGGCATGTCTCTTTGCTAATTTTATTACGAGTAGGTACATAAAACTAACATGAGATTATAAATATGATAATGAAATATATCTCTTCGTAGTTTGGCTCGAACTCTACACGTGTCTTTCTGAGTAATAATAATTTTTATGGCTTCAAGGAGGTAAGGTAAGTGAGAAACTATAATAGATACTAGACAATTTAGTCCTCAGGATTAGCATTTTTGGCCGACATCCAGTATAAAAACTCCAATCTGGGATTCACTATATATGTCAATGAGTTACAGTGGGCTCTTATTTAGGTACTATCAGGTTTTTTTCTACATATAATATGTATGGAAGTACCAAATGCATGCAGACAACCTAACTGCCGCCAATGCACATCTGTAATCAACCCCAGATATAATGAAATGTTATACCTGGGGCCAATATGTGTGGCTATTATAACGCAGAAATAATTTGGCGATGGTGCCTCTGGAGTCCAACTACTTTATAGTCTATACCTACTACATATGTATAGTCTACATATTGATTAACTAGGTATTTCTGTGGGGCTGTGGGTATTAAAAAAATGTATAAAATTACCATCGTCTTTATATGCATTGCGCCCCGCTTCAGCCCAGAACATGATCCGTTGAACTGCGTGAGAAAGCTTTAACGTATTACAATTATTGTCAGTTTTCGATTGTATTAGTCTTGACATTCCCATCTGAAAATATTTGGTTACAGTAAAATATATGTAGGTAATTTCTAGGTATTCTATGCCTCATAAATGTACCTAATAGATGTCAACTAACAAATATTTTGCCCTGAAAATAAGATTTATCAAGTTATTTAGATAAGTACATTTTTTTAACCGAATCGAATGGCGAATCCAGGGTATTCAAAACTACAATGTTGTACTTACCTACATAATTATATCCATCTGTTACTTCAAAGGGGCGGTAAACTCCAGAAATAGAAAAAAATATGATATAAGTACCTACCTACTGAAGTCCATCAGTTTGCTTAAAGGGTCTGTTTGAAATGTCAAAATAACAACTTTTTACTTAATGCATATGAAAGTATAAACGGTACCTATAATGAAAATACAATTATAATTTTGTTTGTTTGTCTGCCGGTCTGTCCGTCTGACTCTTTGTTTGGTGAGGTGAGGTAATCTAAAAGCTGAACCGTTGAACCGTCGCTAAAAGATAGCTAAAGGTGTAAGACGTAAATTAGTCCACTATATTTTTTAAAAAAGCCTTAACGCGCTCTCCACACGCATGCAGCCGCCGATTACGATTTTTTAAACTAATTACCTCACATATCTATAAGATCCGATACCTACTCACCGTTTCAAGTTTTCTTGGAAGCAATAGCGTCATCCTTAATGTGTATATTGGTAAAGTCACTGCTACGCGCTTTGCATACATCTTCCTGTATACCGTTTGAAGATTGTCTTTCAAAACCCTGTTTGCCAAGTTGTTCAGTGATCGCCTGCGTGGAACCAGTAACAAAAGAGTCAGTTCCGGAATCGCATAACGAATTTCTATTGCCTGAAATAATAAAAAATAAATAAGTATTAATTCTTATTCATACGTACGTATCCAGTATTTCTATTTAAGTTCCTTATCGGTTAAGTTAAAATATCTACAATTTTTGTTAATATATAAGATTAAAATTAATGTTGATGATTTATACGTAACAGCCGTAACAGGCCATCGGCTTTACTTGTATGTTTAAATAGGTCTGTAGTTATTTGATACTATACATATCCGTTATATTTTATGTAAACATAAAACATTTAATTGATATCAATAACGTATTAAATATCTTTTTGTGATAGCTGTTCCATTTGGTGTTAGAACCTTATCTTGGGGGCGGATTGTTTGAATGCATTAACCATTGCACCTTTTACGAATAGGTTATTCAGTCCGCAACAATGGCGCTGAACGGTCCAACCGTGACAACTATAATATTTATGTGTCACTTTCTTTTTGCCTCTGGCTGTCCTCCCGACCGACAAGTTGCAGCGCACGATGAGGGCAGATTGCATGATGATCTACTCTGCGCGTACCACTCTGATTTTCGTCCAGTCAAAGATCACAAGAGTGCGGTAACTGTTAAGGTTCGATTTGCACTAAAATACATCAGTTTCGATTCGCTAGAAGAAACTTTCAATCTTCACAGCTGGGTAGCGTTGACATGGAAAGACGAATTTCTAACATGGAAACCTTCAGATTATGGTGATATTAAGGAGACGCAAATGGAGAGTCATGAAATATGGACACCGCGAATGGCTCTGTTTAATGCAGATGCTTCGATATATCAAACGGATTCTATATATACCACTTGTTTGGTGGAAAACGATGGGACTGTCACATGTATACCTCATGTTGCACACTCTGGAATTTGTAGAACTTCGCTGCGGCGCTGGCCGTACGATTCGCAAAACTGCACGATGTATTTTGGAGCATGGATACACACGGGTGAGCAAATAAATTTCACATTCTACAAGAATAGGCCTGTCGTGTTAGACGATTACCAGAACGGACCTGGTTGGACTTTGCTAAAGGTACTGAAAGATCGCCTACCAGGTTCTTACAGCTGTTGCCCTAACACATCGTATCCGATGCTCAAATACACTTTCATGTTAAAAAGAGAAGCAGCCGGCCCGGCCGCCGTCGTTGTTATCCCATGTATTGTAATCGTTATGCTGACACTTACGTCTCTATTACTCGATATTAAAGATAATACCAGACTTATAATGGCCTGCTTCAGCCTATTTGGTCATTTCTTATTTTTAACTCAAATAGGAAATGATATTCCGAAACACAGTTCCGATACACCAATAATACTATTATTCGTGCGTGACTCCATGATTGTGACGCTGATGGCGATCTTGGTAACATTGATGTTAATGGCAATCCGGCGAAGGGTGATGCCACCTCCCACGTGGCTCACCACAGCGAATAGATTAGTTAGCAGCGGCCCGGGTAAATACGTCGTTTTTACAGAGTTTGATCCAAGCGATGTTGCCGATGGAAAAACACTGACCGATGATTCTCCTATTGATAACGAAGGATCGCGTAACCCATCGGATTGGATTAAATTCGCTAATATATTGAACAGCCTCATATTTGTCATTGCACTTATAGTGTATGTTGTGCTACTTGGTAGTTATATCCCTACAGATGATTGATTTGTGAAAACATGACATTAAAATACTTACCTACTATATTCTATACTGTAGAATTGTACGCTTTCTCTTTGACTATATACCTAAGTGTACTTACGTTTTTTACCAATATCCAAATTACATGGTAGTATTGGTATTACGGGAAATCCAGACTTCCGCTTTCGCTTTTGTATTCATTATTTTGATAGTGACATAGCAGAAGCAATTTAGGTGTTCATCGTAAATGAACTTATGTGAACACCTAAACAGCTTCCTAACTCGTTTTTTTCTGTACGTACTTACATACACCTAATATAAGTTTACCTAATGTGGAAATAGAAAGAATAATAATAACTTCTACAGATAATTATTTTGTATGTAGATTAAATTCCATAAATAATACTGTAAAAGGTTTTTACTTTTCAAATAAACTGCCTTATAAATGATTGAAATTTATTTACCTCTGAATCCCATTCATCTAAAGTAGCGTATCGCATGACGTCGTTTATTCTGATCATCCGAATCATGCGTGGCGGTGCGTCTCCGTCGTAAAACGGTCTGGAGCCGTTAAGCACGGTCGGGGCGGAGCGCCAGCGCGCGCGCAAGTACATCGTCGTGAGCCACGCTGCACAAATACCGTTTGATAATTCGTCTTCTTCGAACGTGTTGTGCATCGCCCCTCCGGAATCTTTTGCTACCTAATAATATTGCCGTTTTAGAAACCAGTTCTTCCTATAAACCTTCTCTCAATTTGGTATATTATAGGTAATTTATGAAATTATAGTAGGTAGCATTGATTGACTAATTGATACCTGGGACTGATTGACTATTGAATAGGCTATTACAAAATACAAATGAATTACAAACGCTTTTATATAGGTACTAATTTGAAAAAATCTCTTTAAAGGCATTCAATGAATTATTATAAAAAGCTTGATTGTTTAACAAAACAATAATATAAATACTTACATACAATTCTTAAATTCAACAATTATAACGAAATAACATTTTTTCGAAGAGGACTCAAATCGTACATTTTTCCAGATCAGATTATTCAGATTGTAATATATTATCTGTTTAACGTACTGAAGTTATAAAGTAACAAACATACATCCATCCTTAAAAACTTACAGCTTTATAATATTAGTAAGACGACTTACCCTATTCATACCCACTGCATTGTGCATTTCATTTAGTTTCTTGCTAGGTATATATATACGTTTAAGGTTAAATAATCCAATTGAATTGAATTAAATTTCCTAGCGCATCGAGTTAATCAGGTTAACACTGATATCAAGTTTTATGTAACCACATGCTTATATAAATAACAAAACCGTCAAATATTATTGGAAAAGTACCTACCTACCTTTATGGCCAAAGTACTTGTACAAGTTCAAATTTTTAAGATAAATTAGCAAATGATCATTCATTGCTATTGATAGTAAGTGATCACCGCAGTTCATGGATATCTGCAAGCAACTGCATATATAACCGAAATGGAATCTAAAGTCAATGGTCGCCTAATATAAACGTGAGCCGGAAATCATTCCCTTTCGCCGATACGCAAGGATTTTTTTACACTAGAAATTAGTTATGAGGTGCTACCTCCCCAATCCATACTTCTTGTTCCACTTTGTATATAGGTACATGAAACTAAAATAACCGCAAAATGTCAAAAATTACCACTTTCATGTACGGGGACTCCCTTTTATTATTAACTTTTTTTTAATTTTTTGTATTTGTTATTATAGCGGCGATAGAAATCAACATTTTGTAAAAAAATTCAAGTATCTACCTGTTACCGTTCAAGAGATAGAATCCTGTGACAGACGGACAGACGGAGCGACAACGAAGTCTTAGTAATAGGGTTCCGTTTTGACCCTTTGGGTACGGAACCCTAAAAATAGTAAGCTCTATTTCAGAATCTTTAGTGCTTAAAGTTTTTTGTTTAATAAACCATGGAATCATATCTTCAGTTTCGTTTTTTAAAGATTCGAAATAGCTAGAGTTAATTATTATGTGTGACCATTTTTAGACAAGAATTAATTTGCTATGTTTACGTACCAAGTGGTTCAGGTGGTTGGTGAGTTCTTCAGGATTATCAGTTTTATTAACACGGTCCAGGTGAATATGCAATGCTGGAGCTGTATTCCCAAGAAACTTTTCGCTGATCGTCAGCTGTGGCCCCAAAACCAGTCTCGACGACCAGCGGAACTTCAGAAAATCACTTGACATCGGTAATATTGAGATTACTTGCTTGAGTACTTGTACTTGCTCCTGTTAGATTAATTTTACTTTGACTAAATAGACCTCGACTTTTGCCACATTGTACTAGTAAATAAATCAATTTTATTTTGTATTTCTAGGGTTTTCTGGGACATTTTTGATTTTCTATAGGGAGAAAACGGCGGGTGCGTATCGACTTTTAATGAAATAGATAGGTATTGATGCAAGTCTTTATTACAATAGCAGAGACTCATTTTGTCTCTGGTGTTTAAGATTGGCAACAATTAATGCAGAATTTTTAATATTGTGAGAACCTAGGTCATTATTAGGTACCAAGAATTTTTTAAAAAACTATATGTACAAGATAACAAATGAAATAACACAGCAATATGACAGGTGTGGTAACGATTTTGATTTACTTTGAGCAGCTACAATTTCTTCATTGATTGAATATTGTAGATAGTAAAAAATATTACCAATTTTTAATAGCAAACTAATCAGAATTATGGAGCTCCGTAAGCGTAACCGAAATTATCGGATATCCGAAATATATCCGAAACTGTAACGGAATCCGATATAATAATTTCGGATGAGAGTGGAGTTTAATAATGTAACACAAAATTACTGGTTTTCATCCGGCAGAGCTGACATTGTAACCGTATTTACTTTTTACTACCTATTCCTTAAAAATCATCTATCCGTAACCGACACTATCGGATAGTCCGAAATAATTTCATAGCCGTATTCGAATCCGGTATATTTTTTTTCAGATATCTGTAGATATTCATATCCAGATCTGAAATTTTATATCCAAAAAATCCTTAATATTTATCTTACCTCGCAAGAAGTTTTTAGTCCCAACGTTTGCTTGATTTGCGCAGTTACGTCTTCATGTGATTCAGTACAGAGAGTCATTAATTGTAAATAGAGAAATAATCCAGATTGTGCAAACGATATTCCATTCACCTGTCGCTCCGGTGGACTTATCGATAAAAACTTGCGAAAAGTAACCTAAAATAATTATAAGTGGTATGGTATTCTGTATGCATTTATTTGTACCAATACCAAAAATGAAGTTAAAATGCTCTAAAGACGATCTAGAATTAGAATGAAGACCCGCATGGAGGAGCGGTCACCACACCGGTCTGACACGCAAAGGGTTCCGAGTTCGATTTCCGGCCAGATATCTGAATGAAGAATTTAGATTTCAGTTCTGGAGCTGGGTGTTTGTCTTTATGTTTACATGGCATCCACAACACAGGAGAAAACCCTAGCGTGGGGCTATGAGTGTAGAAACTCCGCTATTCTAAATTCATTTAACTCTATATAAATTCCATTCAAATCACTAAATGTTTATTTTCCATTCCTGCCATAACAAAATACAGTTTTGAGTTACACGGTGTTAGAACTTAAACGACATTACATATTTTGCACCATTAGATAAGAGGGAATAACTCCAGTGATACTTAGAAAGGTATCGTGATAGGATTCTCGTCGATGTCATTATTAGCCACTAATCAGAATTTTATGGTTGTCGAAGCTACTTCTACTACAATAATGAAAAAATCGAATAACCCAATTTATTATACAAACTCCGAGGAGAAGGGCTATGCTCGACTGCGTACCGTGCGTACATTAAAATGTGGTTTATTTTAATTTCCGCATTGCACAAAATACACACATATTTAAGTATGTATGTCCTATTGAATATTTTTCGTTTCATACACATACTAACACTGATAAAATTGTCAATAAACTCATAATAATTACGCCCCTAAACTGGTCATGTATCTTTTATCATGCATCTGTGATTTCCACACAATCTCAGTTTTCTATATTATTCATCGCACAATGCCTCTGTTATCAATAAACACGATGCCAAAACATAATACTCGACTGATTTAAAATGTTTAAATTAGCTCAAAGGATATTAATTGCTAGGTACAGAACAGTACAGAACTTAGAAGATGTACCAGAATCACGATATAAGTGCCTAATTCTAATGTTGAACAATTTGTTATTCATGGCTTGAATGCATAGATGTAGTATAATATTTATCTCTATGCTTGAATGACCTTTTCTAAGCCTTTTCTATTGACGATTAACGACCATTTATTAGTATCTACATCTCAAAATTCGCTTCGTAATAAAAATGTCTTGAGTATTTTTTTCTATTCCATAGAGTTTCGGAATTGACTACCCTCGCACAGCTAAAAAAAATCTAAATACTAATTAAGTACTTGTACTCACTTCGTAAAACTTATGTTCCAATTGGTCCAAAGCTTGGGTGAAGTCAACAAAAGCGGAACCGACGTTAGGTGCGTAAGTATCTTCATATATCTTACCAGTGTTCAAATCGTAAGTTGAAGCAATCGGCGTCGCGGCATCATGATTAATTCCATAATGCTCAACATTAGTAACAGTATTAGGTTTCGGTGTTGTTAATTGCACTGTATGATGATTTGTCACAAACGAACGTTGTGTCACGAACTTATTCATGTTGACTGGTATTGAGCTTTGGAATGTATTCTGTATGTCAGTAAAATAATTGTGCCCTATAGGGAGTACACTGAAGGACGCTTTGTTGTTGCTTAGGTGTATTGGCCGGGGAGGACTTGATACAAATTTTTGCAAAAGTTGCTTAGATTGATCGCGTAAAATGTCCGCAGGTGAAACAATGAAACTCTTTACTTTTTTAAACACAGTTGGTACCGCTTTGCTGGTTTCATATATATGCTTGATAGGTTTCACAAAAAACGAAGTAATATAAGAAGTATCGCCTCTTTGTAAGATTTCACACGTTACGTAAAATTTGGTCGATATTATAATAACAATAAACCACCAACAACTGTATCTATGCATATTCGTTGTAGATTACATTGACTTGTTACGTACTTGCATATTAAATTTCAAAAATAAAACCACTTTATGTATATAATTATCTAGTTCTAAGCAGTCTGTGGACTAGAACTATGTATTATGTAAAAACACTAACACTTTCGAAGCAAGTGTTTACGGTACGCTCGCTGCTCGACGGTTTGAGATTTCTTATCTCACTGGCTCACTGCAAACTACTTCGAGTAATATCTGTAAATAATGCGTTCTGTTCCACACATTCGTATTCAGCTGCTTAACCGATTAATGGGTCTAATTAATACGCTATATGGTTCATTTATATGTATAGACATTGAGCGTTCCAAGCCATAGCAGACACAGACAGACAGCATTATCGGTGTCGGCTGTGGTCTATACCATTTAAAAATAATAATATGGAAGTAGTAAACGAGTATGTAGTCCATTAGATGGTAAGTGGCCACTGCCGCCCATAGACATCTGTTATCAATCACAGATAAAATAAAAATTCCTACCTGCTGTTGGCCACAAATGCGTTGCTACCCTTGAGGACTAGGATGTAACGCCTCGGATAAGTATATCGCCCTCACCAGCTCACCACACCCTTCTAACCAGAACATAGCCGCGCTTAACACTCTGGTTATTAGGCAGAAATAAGTGGTAGAGGTGGTGGTGCAGAGGTGAACCACCTCAACGTTATTCAAACGTTACGACTGGTGTCCTATTGAGGTGTCCATAATGTTCATATATCTACTTATTAAATAAATGGTGTATGGTGAACTTCGAGCATCTGCGGAAATAGGATTAATGCACAGAAGCGGCTGAACCCAAATGTTTGCGAAAAGAACACTAAGTAGTAAGTAGGTACATATAAAAATATATGATGGTTATATGAGTTATGTATAAAATTTATGTTACGGATAAGGCCACGAATTGAGCTTATACGGTCATGACACGCATTTGTGTACATCCATCGATTTAAAGCACCCGTTTGGCTGGCTGCCACCAACCCTCTGCTGTGCGCTGAATCCAACAAAAGAAATAGAAGACCTACTTTTCTCATTATACTTAATATGATGCTAGGCTTTGATAAATTATCTGAAAAGCATAGTACCGTATAGTTTATAATGTAGGTATTTGAGCACGTGTAATTTGTATGGGACTAGTAGGTATTATCATAGTGTTTTAGGTCTTACGTAATTTAAGAAAGGTAAAAACACGGTAAGTATATTTAACGTTTTAATTTGAAAATTATTAATTAATAATAAACAAATTGTTACGTATAACAATTTATAGGTAGGTACGCCAAGTAAGGATTATGCACCAACGATTGAATAATAGGTTTAGTCAAATCTTCCACGAAACGTGACCCAGATGATTGGTACATTGTGACAGAATATTACAATTAAATGAGGATGATCAGCAGTAAACTCCTGTGGGCGTAGCCTCCTCCTCGGTATGAAATCACCTGCAATGATCAATAACGATATAGGTAATTTATACAGGGTGAATTTTTCAAGTGAGAGTGGGTGAGGAAATTATAATGATTAGTGAAAAATGCTGAAATAACTTGACAATTTTGAGAAAAACTATAAATGCATCTTCAGGTTTTCATAAAATGAATTTTCCTAGCCGGTAATCGAAATCCAATCGTTCATTTTTAAATAAAAATCATACTGTATTGCTCATTGTATTAACTACGTTATTTTAATATAATATTGATATTTATCTATTATCATTCTATTTAAAAATGTAAATCCTCCATCCCATTTATTCATTAGTCTTTTGGGATCCACTGCTGGAAATAGGCCTCCTCTACTCGAAGTTTTTAAAAATAGTCACCGCGCCTGGTATGTGTACTGTTGACCGCAGTGCATTTCCATATTACACAAAACGCTGCTGCCCATCTCCTAGACCACAGTTCCGGCCCAGGGCGCCACGGGCACCAACGCATGTCTAAAAAAACGTAATATCTTCGGGGCGTCAAATGTGTGACTTGCCTGGGGTAAGTACCTAAATAGCTAAGGCCGGCCCTGATAGACCTTGCCCCGGAGCCTTTTAAGTTAACACCCATGGGATTATAGAGAGTTGTGCTATTCAAGCATGACAAAAGATATTCAACTCGAGAATATATAATCTCGGGAAATATAATCCTTGAATTTTTACTTCTGCTCATGAAGGCTCGTCTGCTCTTATAGTTGCCGTAGAATATGGAAGTCATGTAAGTAGAATTTCTCCAAATAGCTAGAGAGTCAGCTAGAATGCTATAATACTGAACTTTCAGCAATTGCCTGGTGCAGGTGATCGGAGTTCGAAATTTATATTGAAACTCTACTGTGTCAACACGACGACACAGATGTCGCTAAATAAACGCAAAAAACATAGTTACATATTTATATACACAAACAATAACAATGGGATGTCATTGTTTATTAGTTCTGGAACTGTAATGATTAATTCGCAGAATTTTAATAAAGTGCGCCATCCTGGAACAAGTTTGACTATTATTCTAATTTTATTGAATAATTGGAAGACGTCCATAAAATAAATACTACTATGGGTCATCCATATTATTTCATCCTTAAGTTGGATAACTGCAAATCGCTCGTACTGTCTGTTAGTTAGTTTGTTAAGAAATATATGGGCATTCAAGTAGATTATCCACATAACCTACATTTATGTCGTCCTGGCTTCCGTTCGGCGCCTTCCTCGATCACCTCAATGAGTACCTTCTGTATAGCTTTATTACATTTTGTGGTTATGTCTAGCTGAAATATTAATTCATAAGTTAGTGATAC
>DWNY01001729.1:0-12121 GCA_018250635.1 Telegonus apastus
GTTACCTATTACGGTACTTTTTTCTATATCGTAAGACAGAAAAAAACACGTTCAACACGGGAACAAGTGAGTGAGTGGGACCTGGGTAATTCCCCCAAACAGGACCTTATCTTCTAATCGAACCAAGCTGCTTATATTTTTTGCTTTTTTTCTGCTTGTTTGTTACGTGTACCTACTCATAATTAATTTATATAAACTTTAAATATTGATAAAGGTAATATACATAGGACTTACCCATACATCGTAATCAATACAAATCAATTAAAATATTCTATTATAACTTTCAGTGCTTGACAAAAGCGAGTCTTTAGTTTATTGACGACATATTTGTATACTGTATATTTATAGACTAATATTTAATCTATTAGCTACATTGTAGCAATGTGTACGTGACTGTATCGAGTGTATAAACTTGAAGAAATGAGATTAAAATCTATAATTGAAGACTAAGTAGTAGGCTTTCTTGCGGTAGATTTATATATCTATTTTTGTAACAAAGTTACATAAAGTTACTTTTATTTTATACTAGCGATCCGCCCGTGCTTCGCACATTTCCGTCTTGAGGAAAATACATATGTAAATTATACATACATATATATAAAACTTTTCTTGTTTCTTTCCATTATCACAAAGCGTATAAGAATCAATGCCGTAGTTTAGAAAAAGAAGGCCACCGGACAGACAGACAGTGAAAACGCACTTTGTTTTATACTATTTGAAAATATGAACCTTTATTGCAAATAGGCGACTGTCGGACACGGTGTTCGACATGGACTGTCGCTCGTGTGTTACCTCCCTAATTCTCATCCTTGCTATCATCCTTATGCTACTAGTGAAAGGTGTCTATAGTGACAGGTCTAGACTTAAGTAGAGAAAGCATATTAGACATGACGCGTCCATGATGCAAGACGTCCATTTGAATGCATCCTTCGTCACTGTTGCATTTTGACTTTCTGCAAATTCAAATGGGCATAAAAAAATTGGGTTCGCGCGTAGATACAGGTGATCCAATTTATATTGCATGAGTGATGTGATATTGTGGTATTCATGGTTCAATTGCAAAAGTGCAAGCCTGGGAATCGAACCGCAACTCTAGTATCAGAGCAAAACTCCATTAGACTACAACTGCTCGCATTGCACTAATTAAAAAGCATATTCGCACAAGCCTTGTATATTAAGTAATTTGGCCTTTTTCAAAAGAAACACTTCTACACAATCCTAACTCTGTGGCATCTGCTCACAATTCTTCGCTTCTCGTTAATTAAAAGCTCGAATAGCTGTCATGTGGTCGGACGGTGAATGGGGGTCGTGCAGCGCGCTAATTGGGTCATGTTTTGACAAATGCATTCTTTTTAATTATGAGTAGTCATAGTCGCACTGCTTTTGGGCATTGAGCCCATTTTTGTGTAAATAACACCCAATAGGCGAGCGGGAATCTGTTACGGGTCGCCCATTAAACCCATTTCTTCCACCAACAAGCCTGATAGTCTCCAGGCCTCCCCAAATATGTTCAATAATAGGATATATTAAGGATAATTTGCCAGACAAGACAGACCTAAGGACATTATGGAATACTTAACGATAACATGATATACCTATTTGCCATCAGTACCTACGCGGTTTGCACATATTGAAGCCGAAGTATTTCCTTGCCGTGCGGCACCGACAATGGGTACACGCCCTAAGGTGGCGTCCTTTGTAAATTAGGAGAAATATTAGTCAACATTCCTTTTTAAATTTTAAAAATGTATTTTAAGTTTTACAATTTTCCGTAATGTAGATAACATCGAATTCCAAAATTCTGTTATTATTTTGTCAGTTTTACGTTTGATTATCTGTCCATGTGTCCATGGCATCGCTTTTAAATAGACTCGTTGTATAGTTGTATAGATATCGTTGTACAGTAAGACCAATTAACTCTTAGTTTTATGCACGAATAGACATTTGAAAAGCTATAGTAGCACGGTGGCGATGCCGTGAGCTATAGGTACCTAGTCAGACCCATAATTCCTAATCACAAAAAAATGCTATCCTGTCGGGAACTGCGAAAGCTGCGGCGGCACTGCAACGTCAGCCCGTCAGCAACAACGGCTAATCGGTGCTGAAATTACGTGCCATTCTACCGTCCGGACTTCGAGTTAACATTTCAAGTCTGAAAATAAATTTATTGTTCAGTAAAGTTTTTATGTCCGTGTGTACCCGCAACGGAAAGGAATCCTAGCGGAGGTAACCGTGCGGTTTTGTTGCATTTTTGGATTTCGCGCACTGCAGTGGTGCACTTTGGTAATGGATTTGCGGATTTTAAACGAATGTTTTTTTTTAATAATAAGAAAAGACTTGAACATTTTGCCAAATAAATCATGCTATAGTTTGTCGGACGCGGAAATTTAACCGCGGCTCCAATAAGTCTATGCCAGTTTTTTAATAAAACACAGAAAAATGCTAACGATAAATAAAAGTGGTAGAACTCTATGTGGTTTGACTTGGGCGGCACCATCCCACCACACCTATTTCTGCCTTATAACAGCAGTGTTAAACGCTGCTGTGGTGTAGTAAGGGAGACTTACTTATTTGAGACGTTCCAATTTAGTCTACGTATTACGTACCTACGTATTAGAAACATGTTGTTTTAAAAATAAATTTCTCAGAAAAAACAGTCACATTTTTCCGAATCAAATATTTATGTCAATAAACCCTAATATAATGTGGATATGTCTCCGAAAAGTGTCAATGGTCTGTGAGTAGAATGTCTGCATTACGGACACTGTCCAATGAAATGTAGACCTTTTATATTAAAGGATGTGGAGCAAAAAAAAGGTAAAACGGAGTTGAGCTAATCTCGGTTAACAATACAACAATAATTAGGCAAAAGCAGTTTGCAAAGACATTTACACCAACAGTTAATTCGCCAGACGAGGCCTCGACGCAGCGCTTGCGACACGAGCGCCGTTTGAGCGTACGCGGAGAGATTTTAAATCAAGCCATTTCGTGTGTATGTGCGTGTACGTACACGTGCACACATCCATGGGATAGCTACCTACATCTCCAGTGGAAAGGCACTCGAGAGGCAACACCTGATGCAAAGTTGTGTGATGTGACTGCCGGCGGAATCTCAGACCGCCAACGAATAAGGACAACAGTCCTAACTGAAGGCGATCACAAATGTATCTAAATTGAGCTGGATAACGCCCACATCACACTCTTTCCGCACCCTTCAATTCAGAACACAGCAGTTTTTCAGTGATATTACATGGCAGATATATCTGAGTTTTACGACAGTAACACGGGAGTCGTGGTCGCGGGGTCACCGGCGGTGTCTATTTAGAGTCCATAAATGTCACGGTGGTTATTTATGACAGTTTAGTGCCAACCGGCGTCGTATCTGTCATAAATATCCGGCGGTATCTAATGTTCATATCTGTCATAAATTTCCTTAATCATGTCGAACACGTCTTTGATTACAATGTTGTTGCATCCTAAAATACTCAGAAAATAGTTAATATCCCTACGGTGCTCAGATTTATGATAAGTTATAAATAAATACACGCCTCAATGAAAAATTCTTTGACAGCAATGTCACTGACATAATTTCTGCACAGTCTTAATATTTATAAACTTACACCATCTTAAAACTAATTGACTGCATCTTAAATAGATCTGGACAGGTCATATGTTGAGGTGTAAGGCAAATAAATGGAGTATACAGGTGACATTATGGTAACGAAGAATGGTGCGCCCATCTACAAGGTGGTGCGGCGAGGACATCTGCCTAACCTTGGGGCTGTACTGGATAAGATTCCACTTGAAAGAAAACACTTGAAAGACCTGGAGGAGGCTTATGCCAAAAAGCACGCTGAATTGTGGGAAACCCTGTTAACATTTATTGTTAATTTTTGTTTATTGTTATTTTTTATTTTTTTTTAACAATTTTGTTTAAAAAACATAACAACCACAGCTCAGGAGAAAAAGCTTATTACTATAATTGACTGCAACCCTTTTTAGGTCCCACAGCATTTTCCCTACACTCCACTATTCTAGTTATAGGAAGTGATCTATGCCGTTTTCTAACGACAATCCTGCAGCCATTAAGCTACCCTGACACGAATAGGATACATGGAAGATGATAGATTACAGGGAGGACATCTCGAAACAACTCCAGATATGAACGGAGCTCTACCAAAAGTCCACATACAAGCTGCTAACATTGAGGATTAATTTGAAATGCTCCGCAAAAGCGTAGTTCTGACATCCTTTAAACCGGAACACAGTAGCACCTAACATTGCTGTTAAGAGAGAAGAAATAAGTGATTTCTGTGCCATCTTAAAATATTATTAAATTAAAAAAAAAATTAAAACCCGTACCTACATGATGATGATACGAGTAACAAAAGGTACCCAGTAGGTACAACGTGACAAAGATCATGCAACACCGAGCCAAGAATATACTGAACAAGTAATGACAACAATACGGTGCAATTACAATACAAAAGGTACACAAAGGCGATAATGTGGAAACGCATTCCACATTTTACGCGTTTTTCAATTTATACTGTAGGTACATACTACACAATAATAACAATATTAATAACGCTTTTTATATTGATAACGCCCACACTAAAATATTCTCCCAAATCTACGATGGTATGGAAAGACACAAAGACGAAAATAAAAACACCCAGACCCAGAACAAAAATCTTAATTCATCAATCTATCTAGCCGATCGAACCCTGAATCCTGGATGTAAGAATGGTATGGTGACCACTCGAAAACCTTTTTTTAACTTCACGCTAGCGCTAAGCTAACAATGTCGGGCAAAGTAATCGCCTCTCTTCTCTTCCACTCGACACAGCCTGATCGCATGAAACGAATAAAACAAACGAATACCTACATTACCTACTTGTAAATCTATTCCTATTGCCATCAAGCAAAGCCGCGCTCGACACCTAGTTATAGCACAAGACAATTCAGCAAAGGATCAATGTAACGAGCCATTGAAACTTATGTGCCGGTGGACAAAGCGAGGTGCAACAACCCAATGCAATCCAATTACACAAAGACGCACGGTGACTCACGCTGTCATCGGACAAAAACGGATTATCTAGTCTAAAGCCGAGTTAGGGTTTGTGCACGCTGTACACCATAACTCGTGTCACAATATTAAATACTTCTTCTATAATTAATTTTTGGAATAGAGACTATTGCTTTGAATTTTGAATTGTCATCTTATAGATCATTGAAAAGTCATAGAAATGGAAGCATGTAAAACTAGTAACTGTATAAAGATGTATTAATGTATAAATGCTGAATAAACAGATTATTGAGAAACTGTCTGAGTGTTTTATTACTCGTAAATATTATTGTTTGCAAGTAGCATACGAGCGTGCAGTCCAGCCGGGGCCACTGCCGCCCATGAACGTATGTACTCTACCCCAGATTAGTTCAAACTCCTACCTGAAATTGACCACAGATCTGTTCTACCCCTAAGGACTAAGTTGGAACACCTCGAATAAGTATTCCGCACCACACCCTTCAGACCAGAAGTTTTAAGGCAGAAATAGGCCTGGCGATATGTACAAAGAATATGTATAAAGTATAGATAAGTATATACGTTTATTTACTTTTTAAATACAGCGTGTCATGTTTTAATACTAACGTTGTCTTGTTACATTGGCCCAGAGATTATATATAGAAACAAGTTGTACGTAATTTTTTGTTAAGAAAATAATGTAGAGTGGATGGACTGGTGGGTTGTGGTGGTAGTTAATTTCAATTACTGTTTAATTAAACGATATTTATTTAAAATTAAACAATATTTATTTAAAATTGACACACACTAAGCAACCACTGCATCCGTACAAGAAGCTGCGAAAGTCATTAAAGAAGAAATTCATCGACGACAAGTTTTTCTTACGTGGTAACGCTGAAATATGTAGGTATAACTGAAAAATATCCGCAGCGTAACTGTTATGGGATCTACCAACTTTGTCATATGATATCGCGTATATGTGAACGTACAGGACTGAGATCGAGAGAGCATTATGTGTACCAGCCCTAAGTCTACGTTACTCTACGCTGCACTAATCCTACGTCTGGAAGTTAATACCCACCCCCACCGGTGTGAACAAATTGTACGTTAACTGTTAAATTTAAAAGAAGCAGTACCCTGCCTTTTGGTGTTGGGTACTTATAAAAGATGTAAAAACTTCTCCCTCAGAAATATTTCTACTAATTCTGAATACTTCTATATAGAAGTAGCATATACATACATATAACGACCATGTTGATGTTAAGTCTACAAAATGAGAGGTAGGAGTAGTAGAGGTTTCTTGTATTTTCCAAAGATTAAAAATAATGTTATCTACCTAAGAACGGGTTATTTAAAAAAAAATCTCATGAACAATATGAATTAGGAATAGAAGCTGGTAATTTCCGTCGTAAACTATATGTAACGTTCTTAGGCATTTCAAGAAATTCCAATTTACCGTCATGGTCGACCACCACCTAAGCTGTTCTCATTCTGAGCGGCAACCAAAATCCCGCATTGGAACAATTATGGGTTGACGATGATAAAGCTACCACCACCGTACCTACATATTAAGTTTGAACGGTGACATGCAATACGTATAATAATGATTCACCCCGCGTGACCTAAATATCGTATCGGGTGATGCTCGATGCAAGAATAAAATTATAGAAGAATCTACATTCCGCTTTAATTATTCCCATACAAAATATTGCATTTCATGAATACATTTAATACACAAAGCTTTAACTTCATCCATAATGACCGAATATTAACATGTTTTAGTAAATGTTCTGGTGACAAGAGTACCTACGAAACTTCGTACGAAGAGTATTATTAATCGTAGGTAAGTCAATGTTGCATTAGAAAGAAGAGTATCTAACAGTTTAGTAGTATGAATATCGATTTCATGCGGCCCGTGGAAAATAGTTTTTTTAGCAGTCAAATTTTACATGATGATCTCTCTTCGCCGTCAAAGATTCTTAGCAAATGTTTTTTTCGCAATTATATTTCAGACATTGGCTACCTTCTGAATGGGTTTCTTCGGAATACGATGAACTCAGTTACTACATATGTGGCTCGCGTTGCCAAAACTATATATTTAAACAGTAGACACATACATGCTTAAGCCGAGCCACGAACTTAAAACACTAGATAATAAAACTATTTCCTTCTAATCTAGAAAAACTGTGCGATAAAAAAAACAAGCAATTCACTGCATCGCATTTTATGTAATTTATTTCGATTTAAACTTCAAGATATGTTTGGTTGAGCGACATTCGTCACATCACCTACCCATATCCCCAACTGAATCATGTATGAATGAGAACAGGCTTAACATATTCCCGTGTCATTGGTATTCATCATGTTAAACCGATCTGATGCAACAACTGGTAACAGTTTTGTAAAAGAAACGCGGTACTTGCTTGTGGACAGTTCGATCCAGCGACGATTGCATAATATGACTCACCCTTTGTAAGCTAACCATGAATGAGGTCGCAATGTAGGTACGAAGTACACTTCAGGGTGAGATACTTTCCGGTTGAAGCGTTGGTAGCCTAATGATTGCAACTCGGCCTCTCCATCTGGGGGTCCGAGGTACAAATCCCAGCCTCTGACTTTTCGAAGTTATATGTGTGTGTTAAACTTAATGATTACTTGTTTTAACGGTAAAGGAAAACATCGTGATGAAACGTGCACACCTGAGAGTTCTTTAATAAAATAAAAAAAAAAAATCTTGAAGGTGTGTGATGTCTACCAATCCGCACTTAGCCAGCGCGGTGGACTATGGCGTAAAAACCCTCTCACTCTGAGCGGAGAACCGTGCCCAGCAGTGGCATAATAATGGGGTGAGGACATTTTCCGGTTGAAAAGCAGTGATAGTTTAGAGGTTCCACATCCAGGTTCGGACAGTGTGAACTTGAAGTTCGGGGTTTGAAGCCTATGTAAGTTTATTAAAACTTTAACACTCTTATAGAAGACCCAAACGCAGCAATACAAAAATAGATGATGACTTTCCGGTTTCATTTAATCTCAACTCAGATCAGACATATAGGTAAATAAATAACGTGTTCTAAACTCATAGCACCTAAACTGGATTCTCTCTGTGTCGCGACTGTCATGGATACACACAAACACTCAGACCCACAACACAAATCAACATTAATCATTCGGATATCAGCCTAGCGGGGATTCGAACCTGAAACCCACTGGTATGGTGACAGCTCCACTACGCGGATCGCCACGATGACGGATTTCCGATTCCATTTAACCTGAACTCAGATCAGAAACTCCTTTACTGACTTGCGTATACATAAAACTCTGTAATGGCGGATGTTGTCACAATATACGTGTAGCAACATAGCTTTAAGCTGTTGAAACCGACTTCGAGTAGCGAGTGCATGACGAATACAATTTTGCCATTGACATACCTACAAGGAGTTTTACGAGGCGCTTACGCCTTGTAGTAGGCGGAGTTCCGTGATGCGTTCAGTTGCAACCGTAGATAAAAGTAACGAAGATGGTAAGATCCTACGTAACATCACCGCTGAGCTTATTTATGTCTTATAGCTGTATGGTAAAGCTGTCTCACATTAACCGTTCCAACTTAGTCCTAAAAAGTAGCAGTGCATCTGTGTCCGACTTCAAGCTTTTCGGAGTTAATTAAAATGCCCATTAGCTCGCAAGCTCGTTTGTTGCTTCTACTATAGTAAAAATAGACTTCTAGACATAGGCGAATATACACGGAGGGGAGGGAAGGGGGTTCCGGACACCCATTAACAATGACGATTTTTTTTTTAAATAACAGTAGGACCTTTTTGTTTCTTTTGTCGACAACTATCGAAGTCTATTTATTTTGGACCACCCGCTAAGGGATTAGCTTAGACTAGCCGCCTTTCCTTCACTTAAATAAAAGCTATAGCTATTCCCGTGCTTTTAAGCAATAATAGCACTCGAATAAGTCGCAACTCAGTAGGTACACGGTACAGACCCAATTGGTTACGATGAAGCTATGGCCAGCCATGAACTCGCGACATATGAGCATACAATGCACGAATTGAACTACAAAACACAGGATAAGATTGCATTTAATCTGACATCAAATCTGATAACGTTTTTACGAACGTTCGTGATTGCAATGCCGGATGATTTCGCAATATATACCTATGTGGAGAGTCTGAACAGATTTTTTTCTAGTTTGGAAATAGTAAACGAGCATGCAGTCCATCTGGTGGTAAGTACCACTGCCGCACATGGGCACCTGTAATCAACCCCAGACAAGATAAAAAATCCTAGCTAAGGTTGACCAGAGATTGGAACGCCTATGATTAGTATGTATCCCTTACAACACCCTTCAGACGAGAACACAGCAGTTAACACTGCTGTTATTAGGCAAAATAGGTGTGGCGCGTGCCCAAGTCGAACCATAAAGGGTTAAACCCTTTAAACACCTTTAAGCTACTCTCCGTCGTTTAATTTAACACTCTGTATTATGTCAACCATTTCTAGTTGCCAGAAAACACGATTCACTCTGTGAATATGTCTCACCGTGAGAGCGCCATTACCATTCATCATTCACGCTGCACAGAATTCATCAATAAATTGGATGGACTTTTATTTTATTTCGTCCGCAAGTGTCCAATTTCTATTGACTACATAAAAGTTTTTTGTATATGTTTGTTTACTAATTCAAATATTTCATCAGAGTTTACACAATAAATCTATTAGTATATCTGTTAATTTATAACAGTTCTTATCTCGTTGGGTCAGATCTGAATGAGCTGCATTTACCACTTATCATCTGATTGCTTTATTACATACCACTTCTATAACATATTATGTTATTAAGTTTTCAAGTGGTGTTATATTGCAAACTAGCTATGTTCCGCGGTTGCACTCGCAGTTTATAAAAAATTACCTACATACCTATAACCGAACTTGATAAGTGATAGCTAGGTCTAATGAACCTGATAGCAACTGACATTAGCGACAGAGTTAATCGGTTTAATATTTTTTGCGGGACCTCTTAAAAGTTATAAATCTGTCTGCCAGTGAAAGTCCCGTTAAAATTGGCCCAGCCATTCCGAAGATTACCCGCAACAGACAGATAGATAGGCAGACAAAAAAATTCATAAATATTTTTTGTTATAAGTAACTACCGTTCCTATATGCTTTCATATGCGATTAGTAAAAAGTTGATATTTTGACTTTAAAAACAGACACTTTCATTTTATTTATTTGTATAGATATGGGTGCCATTTATCGAATAAAAGCAATAGTTCAATTTGGTGCTTCAAACGACCATAATTTTTGATTGTTGTTTTACTTCCTACGCATTGATATACAACAAAATATATTATTATGCGCGACATAAATTGAGATAAGTTTCTTCAATGAAAGTTTGAAAGTAAATAACTGATTAAATTTTCCCTTTGTAATAAAGGTAAAAAAGTGCTTTTTTGCTAAATATTTTTGCATTTATTAAAGAAGTTTGAATATCGTCAAGGGAACTCGAATCTACGATATTATCTTTTATAGTACATTTGCTGCCATTTTACCCGCATTTCCCCTTTTTTCGCGTAATAACCGTTACCTTTTGTAATCTCGATACCTTTAAGAGTAAATTGGATTGAAAAATGATGCTATCGTCTTCCAATTTGGTGAATTTTGCATTTAAAATATTCATTGAAGTATATAAGGATTTAAACGCATCGTCTATATGGCTTGTCTCGTCTATGTGAAGTACATTCGTGTGAGTGGATTCTAGGTCGTCGTGATTACAGGAAGATGTTTGGGAAGGTAGCGTGATCCGCTCACATATTGTCTAGACGGGTTTCATGGTATGAAGACATCGATGTATTTTTAAATACCGGATTCATTTAAATTCACTAATGGTCAATCAGCGTGTGCCATTTGGAAGATTGCATTCCGCCACCGAACCAGGGATATAAAACCTATTTTTATGATATAGCAATTCTTGTTTCGGTTGAAGGAAGTGGTTGCCGGCTAACTTACAATGAAGCGAGCATCTTAGTTCTCAGGAGTAAAAAAGCAATTGTGTCTGCAGAAAGACCCCTGGTACTTATTTCGCGTTAGTTACTAATATCTGTGACCACTTAACGTCAGGTGGACTGCATCCGTGTTTACTACTTCATTATAACAAAAGAATTCCACTAGGAGGTTTTAAGACTTTCGGTTTGTTACAATGGGTAAACATGAATATAGTCGGGCCATAGCATAATAGTTTGAGAAGGTAGTGTAGTAGTTAAGTGTAGCCCTTCTTTCCAGATGAACGCGATGCGCTACAATGGGTACGCGCACGGCGTGCCGCTCGCTCGTCACGACACGCGCGCTACGACGCAACTGAGTCACGTGACACGCTCGTCACGACGAACTGCGCCTGCGCACGCCCTCTCCGTAGAAATGCTACAACGTCACGGCCATATTGATTTTAAACGCTGATTTTCTTATAACAAATTTAGATATATTTATATATTTTTGGGGTATAAATAAGATTTTGTAGTTATAGCCACTTACTGTGAAGGACCAACGTTTGGAGCAGCAAGATTCTTTTGTGCGAGTATTCTCTTTAAATAGGTAGGTATGCATAAAATGGATTGATAAGATATTTGAAATTTTCTTAACCAAATATAATACGAAAATAATTTGCAAAAAATGTTTGGGTTTTCTAGAAGACAACGTCACCGAATTTGCGTAATGCTGACCGATCTTCGTATATCGGAAACTAATTTAACTCCAGCTAGGTGGATCTTTGATTAGCACATTTTTTTCTAATTTGTGCATCCAGATCGGTATTCAACAGATGATTTCCGACAATGCTAAGCTCACTGAAGATATTTTATCCATTCAAGGACCTTCCTACGCCTGGGTTACATTTGAGCGTAGAATAAAATTGTATCTTTGAATATTTTTACTCAATTCGTACGCTTTTAGACAGGGTAATTAAGTGACAAAATGTACAGTAAAAAGTAATGGAAATAAAGAGCGAGGGTAGAGTGGGTAATGCTGTATAATTGGCCATCGCAATTTTATGTAATTGAATATTGTTTTACGTTAATAAGGATAATCTCTTATTCA
>DWNY01001730.1:0-12121 GCA_018250635.1 Telegonus apastus
ATAACATTACCTACCACCACACATTACAAGTGAGTGATGAATAAAATATTATGAGCAAAAAAACGTCATAAAATTCTATAATATTTTTTAAGATAACTGAAAACCTAAATTAGTTGTGTAGTAATATAAGTTAAACACGCCATCATAAATATGCCGACCAACTATTCCATTTTGTTTAGAACGCTAAAATTCTTGAAACGTTACCCAAGAATCGTAAATCGGACTCATCTCACAAAGGGACTCAAGAGAATTAATTCTACAACCCCTAAGTGTAAGTTGTGTCTGCAAACACTCAGTTTTCGAAATATAGCTCGTTGAATAATTGAACAACTTTCGACACCCAGTAATTGTGAGCTCAGAAACTATTTCTGTGATTTAAAAGGACCCAGGATTGTTCTGAATTAACGATATTTCGTTAAGAGGTCTCGTTGTGAATTGGGTGCCATAATTTGTTAGGTTTTGTTATTAATCCGCTGTTTTCGTTAGTGGATTTTGGAACTAGTCGCATAATGAAGGCTCGGTTTTAATGTACTTATTTGATACCTTTTATAATTATTTTTCTTTGCCTACATTTCTTTACAATTCATATTTTTTTCCTGACGGTCCGCTTTCATGGATTCGTCGTTCCTAGTTTTAATATTTCGAAAACTAACATTATCTGTAAAAACATATTAAACTAATACAAGTTTCATTTCTTCCATCCCTTTATTTTAATTCACATTTATTTACATACAATCGATTTATTTTGGCTAACTTTATCTCATTAGTTTCAGAACTAATCTGAATGATCTATTACTGAAATCTAAGGCAAGTAGCATCAAAAGCTATCCAGTTCTGAACGTTACATAACATGTACATATTTGATGAGTACCTTTAAACTTCAGCTTATCTGTACGTGACATAAGTTGTAGGATTACTGACGAACATGGATAACGCTTGTAATCCCTGCAAGTACACGATTGTTTGAATGCTTAAACTTGTTGGTTTATCTGTTTGTAACCACAAGTTCAAACAAGTTTCAGTGGGTGCACACGATTAGGTAAACATTTTGATCATTTGAGCACTTGAGGTGGGACTCTCTAGTTCGACGGTGAAAGTACAAACGTCTCAACAACCTGCTGTAAACCAGTTAAAACTGCTTTATTCTGGTTTATAGCAAAAACGAGTTACGATATATATAGTGTTTTTATGCCCTTTAAGTTAAATTTTCAACTTTGTTTAGTTCATAAAATATTAATTTTATAAAAGTATCTCTTTTCGCGGCGCGCCGCAACCTTTGAAATATCCCACTTCTGAGCACGGGTCTCTTCTAACAGCTGGGGAGGCTTGGAGCATACTCCACCTCGCTGCTCCAATGCGTATTGGTAAAGGGAGTATGGGTTAGTGGTCGTCCCTAGGCCATAAGACCTCCGACAAGGTTTAACGACCTCTATCCAATGATAACGGTACCGACGGTTTAACGTGTCCTCCGAAGCATGGAAGCGCGCATGGAATTCTGACACTAGCGGTCACCCATCCACCCACCGACCGCGTCCGAAGTTCATGGATCGGTTGAGATCTGTGCAAGCCGTGGGCTATGCGCGCATAAAAAAGCAAACGTATCCCTTTTGCTTTGGATAAATCTTGATACAATTTTGCCAAGAACGCTCATTAGAGGAAGCTTTGTTCAACGGTGGATCTCAAAAGCCTAATGGATAGAAATAAAGTTACTTTAGTTGTAACTATTGTATTTATACTGCAAGGTTCGTTAGCTATTTATAGAGCTTCACTATTGCGTTTGTCGTAGATCTTAAGAGAAATAAATACATTTTCATGTTCTTTGCAAATATTTGAATTTGAAGAGAAACGTATTCAGTAAGGGATACATTTAAACACCTACGGAGTGTTCACAAGTGTGTTATTTGGTTGAGCCTTACTCTTTTACTATACGAGTTCTAAGGAGGGTCTCGTCGAATTATATATAAAATTAAATTTAGTTCAGACCCGTCACGAGAGGCAACCTAAACAAACTTATGATGGCGTATGGCCCAAGTTATACGAGATGTAAACTCCTAGCAACTATCTGTAATCAACCTTAGACAAGATTAGTGTTTTACCTGAAGTTACCAGAAGTTAACCACAGATATGTTGCTATTCCTGAACACAAACTTGGAACATCTTGTATAAATATTCTTAACTTACCATACGCTTCAAACCAGAACATAACAGCGCTTAACACTTATTAAACAGAAATCTATGTAGCAGTGGTGCTTCCGAAACTCAGAGGGTTCTACCATCTTCAAACTTTTTTACAACAAGCAATAAGAATTCATTCACCTTTTTTTTCTAATATAAAATAAATGACCTTTCGCTAATTTATGTTATATAATTTATACAGAAATAAACGTGAATAAACTACGTAACAATGATAACAACTTAGAGCTGTCTTGTTCTGTATGCGCATCTAATTCGCAATAGACTTAATTAGAAGGCTCTAACGTCAGCGATGCCGCCTTAATTGCTAAGATGCAAGTCTCTTAAGCTGTTCCGTGAACCACGAGTACCTTGAGTTGGAAATCTTGTTGAATTCGGATCTAAACATTATTGTCAAGGATCACGACGTACATTTATCGAAGCTTTTAGCAATGATCATGCTTCTACACTTATAGCCTTATGTATAACTATTTACCTTCATTCTCCCAAGACAAATACAAAAAAACTATAAATATCACATTAAACTAAATTAACCTATAAATATACTAAAGATATAGGAAATAAAAATATTTTCCCATACTTATAGTTGGAAAGAATAAATAGGACATCGTTGATTTCAGTAAAACATTACCTATCTTTCTATTATCCTTATTATCTATCAGTCATCTAAAATTTTATTACTTTGTATTTGAAAATAATAATACGATTTTTTAGCGCAACACTCAGGATATTTCACGCCTAGCATCAGAATATTCGACACATATTTACATAAACCGTAATACAAGCAATGTCGAGACCTAGTGTTGTTACCAATATCAATAAATTCAATAGAGAAATATGTGATATCTGACAAAACTTCGCAAAACCCTTCCTCCATAATACTGTGAGAGAAACTTCCTCGTAGAAATAAAAACGAATCCAACTTATTTGTTAACATGGATAACTTATTTGCATTCTACTTCTGTAACTTTTCATGCCACACTCTCGGATATTGGACCATGGAAAACTTTCGGAGTTACTAGTTTAGATTTACATAGTTATATGCTAATTCCTTTACAATTTTTTCATCTTTCGTCTTTCTATATCTGTAGCTTTGTTTCTAGAATTGCTTGAGTCATTGGTGACATTAATAAAGCGAGTACATAAACATCCAATCCGAGATAATCCAAAAATGTAAATTAATTACATAAACCTGCAGTGCTACTGACAAAACCAATGTCAATTCCAATTCCAATTTCAATCCAATCTGTCAAAAGTGACATCATTTCCTACTTTTGAAATAAATTGTAAATGACTTTGGATTGGCCATTAAAGGGGTCGTTATATTCTGTTATAGTCGCCGATAGGATTAAATGTCACATAAAAGTTTAAATAATAAGTTTACGTGACTTCGTTTAGTATTTTTTTTAGTTCACTCAATAACCACCCAATATTAAATTCAATCGGCGCTAGTGTCGACACAGTACCAATCCCAATCGATTGGAATTGATTTCGTAAGCAGTCCTGGTGTCTCTCTCTGTGCCTTTAAAGGGTTTTTAATAACACTTAGTGATCACTCATGTAAGAAATAAAATAGTAGAAACATAATTCTAATTGAGACCACCTTATTCGACCATAATACTCTAAAAAGTATGAGCAAAGATGGGAAAATTTTGAAAATATTTCCATTATTTACTGTATATGCTCGCTGCGAAGGTAAATAAATAAAGTAAACGGTAGTTTTCATAACTAATTCAATATTGATATTTAATTACGTCGAACATTAAAATTCTAATTAGTTTGTGTGGTTTGCACAATACCACATAATTACTAAGCGGATTAAAGTTTGTTATAGAACCCAAACCGCTAATGTAATCAATAGTTACATTTATACATGTAAATTTAACATGTTATTATGAATTGATACATTTTATTAACCGACTTCGAAAAGGAGGAGGTTCTGTATTCGTCTGTATGTATTTTCTTCTGTAAGTTCACCGATTACTCCGAGATGCCTGAACCAATTGAGATGATCCAAACGGCATTGGATGCGGCTAGTTTCCAAAAGGGTCCTATTACGTGGAAATTGGAAAATTTTCCCCAGTTTTTCCGGCAAATAGGAAAAACACGGATTTTTACTATGCCTTTTTTCATGTATCAGGTGTTCGCGATAGGTTTTTTTTAAGCTTTATTACCGATATTTCGACAAAGTTACTTGGATCTTCGTCAAATTCGCCGAGACCATGATCCAAAGGACATAAATAATGTGAGTACTGGTTACAAAATGAAATGTAAATCCAAAATTAGTATCAATATGATCAATATACATTGTATTTACCGGTTAAAATATATATTTATACCGATATATTTCAAAACATACATATGAATACATTTTGTATAACCACTTGGTTTTTAGTATTAACTTCAACGATGCATAAAATGAATTATGTATTAATTGTTTTGAGAAATTTTAATTCTTTGTAATTATTCGTTTCAAATAATGCGCAGGATTTTTTTTATTGTAGTACTTATATTTTACAAGTTTTATCTTGACCATAAAATTTCGTTATTTATTATCTACTTCTTATTAGATCTCTATCTATTCGAACTAAATGATTGTAATCTACAGGCTCAAACAGCTACTAGCTATCATTATGTACATAGTTCTTATGATACATACCTATAAATGACGTTGAAAGTTCTTAGTTCTTGCTACTTCTGATCCTCTTTTTGGTTTGTGCATATGATAATTTATATAGATTTTGCGATTGGCGACAATAATACAGACTTGTGATCACGTGGCTCGCTTATCGTAAATCGCTCCATGTTTTCACTTGTACCATCCATCCTTCGTTCGTTACCCAACTATATTAAATTACTTTGTCTTCTAAGTGTATAAATTGTCGAATTTATCGTACTCTACAAATGTATATTAGGAAACGTGGAGTGGACATCGTTTGATGTTAATTCTCTGGAGTTTGTGAGACTATTTATCTTAGCAATGTTATTTGTTATTTATATTTCGGCAGTAACAAATTAACTTCTCTATTTTTGTTACTTCAATTGATAACTTATATATATTATTGTAACACACATCATACTTACTGTTTGTTTTTTCATATTATGTCACTCTTCTAAAGAGGAGTCAATTACCTGAAACAAAAAATGTGTCAATTTATATGCCGGTTCTAACTCAGAAGATTACCTCAGACAAACAGACAAAAAGATACTTCAAGTTTATTAAGTTGTATAGAAGTTTAATAATCGCAAGGTTAGTGAAGAACGTTGTAGTAATCTCGTACTGAATAAGGCTTTATTTTTATATAGAGTGTTTATCTAGCTAATTGTGTAATTCTTTCATTCAGATAATGATATAAACTTTTCGGTATCTTTAATTCCAAATGAAGGAACACTAAAATTGTTCACAAATTTCTACTAGAAACAATGTAACTTTTACAAATCAGACATTTGCTTATCATTTCTACACAAATCCTCCAACGTCGATGTTAAGTAATACGAATCCAATGTTGACATCTATATGCTATCAAAACTCTAAAATCCAAATACATGTTAGTCTTATCTCAGAAAAATGACAATATGAAAATTGTTGTATTACAATCACTTCCTAGCCTAGAAAATGATTTCATGAAATTTCGATTGGACTTGGCCCAAGAGTTGGCCAAACATTTGTTTACTCGCATCCGCTTTTGATTTGTACTCAATATTTGCTTCACAAGTGGCCATGATTTGATGTATAAGTTTGTTCTCAATATTTGGTCAGCGGTTAACTGTTTATCTTAGTAACTTTAAGATACGGGTAGGTGCGGTTTGTTCGATTAAGGAACAGTTGGTGAAAATTAGTTCTGTTGATATTATTGGTAACGTCGTGGGTATGTTTGAGTTGATAGAACTCAAACAAATTGTACACGGGAAGTTTCTGTTAATAGGCTTTAATACTAAATACTAAGTTCTGGTGAAGGGTGTAACCCAGCGGTTTTAGAAGACCGTAACCAAGTACGAAGTAGAGTGACTACGGTCGCTTGGGAGTTGTATGGATGACTGCTGGAGGCTTTCATACATCGGAGGTTATATGAAGTCATCCATCTACTACTAAGAACTATTCGACAGGCGTTTCACCTTGCTGAAGCCCTTATAAATTGGAACAGCCGAATTTTAAAGGCAGTAGAACCTTTTATGGTTCGACTCAAGCGCCCTCATCACCGAATTTCTGTTTAATAGCTGTGTTCTAGTTTTAAGGATAGGATACTTATCCAAAGCGTTCCAACTTAGTCTTCAGGGGTAGCAACGCATCTGTGGCCGAGCTTAGGTAGGACTGTGATCTTATCTGGGATTGATTACAAATGTCTATGGGCGGCAGTGGCCACTTACCTTAACTTAATAAATTAAACCTCTATTTCTTTATAATAGGTTTTTTCTAATGTACACAAGAAATATACATATATACGTATATTTTTTTTTTGGATGTAAAAGTTTTTATTTCGTTTTAATTATGGTCAGTTTCAACCATTACGGCGGTTCCACTAGTCCAAATAATTTAAGTGATCCGCGTTTAAAAACATTCTTTATACATTTATTCTATAAAATTTTATAACATTTACCCTTTAATAGAGTGCATAATTGTTTGCAACATTAATTTAACTAAAAGAAAATAACAATTACCTGCTAACAAAAAGGCGAGTAGATACCTAGTAGAAAATTCTTTATCTTCTTATCTAAGTAAAATTTTTCTTTGATGTCGAAAATAATAGAATACTAAACAAAAGAAATATTTACTCCATTTACACAACATTCTAACATTACTTGTGCTTTAAGTAAACGGTTAAGATAAAATATTTAAATAACTTACACAAGTTGCTCAAAGTAAAGCTAGACCTTTAACTTAATGAAGGAAACGCGGTTCTAGTTTTCTCTCTAGTGGTAGTTAAAAATAAAACCTTAGGTACGTGTTTCATCGATGCTGGAGAGCGAGGAAGCGATGTTTTGTACCCTTATGAAAAGACAGCAAGGAGTTTGCTGTGTACTTGATGATAAGTGGTCACTGCCGCCCATGACCATCTTTGGGGGTGGTAAAACCGTTTCTTATAAGACTCCGTCGGCAACACCACCACTGAGAATAATAATTCTCTATCAATTAATATCAATAGCAATTAGCTATCAATTTTTCATTCGTTATTTTATATTATTTGATATGAAACAATAATAATAAGTTATTCAATTTGAAGCTTTATAACTACAAATAGTTTTTATAAGAGGAGATTTGATGACATCTATATATTAATACGTGAAGCGAAAATTTGCGGAACCATTTTTCACATACTTCGTGCAGAGAGGGCTACGATATTAGACAAACGTGAAATTTCATGCAGAGAAGATTATTGATTGATTACATTTATATCTAATAAGTGTTACAAATATATTAAGTAAAAAAATAAAACACTCATTATTTACAGTACTGACAACAATACTGAGAATATAAAAGACAAATTGTCAAGTATATCAGAGGTCTATGTCAAAAAATGCGTTATTTCTTTTAAATGCAGCTTAACAAGTTAAATCACATTTTCTCAAATACATATACAATTATATTTTTAATTGGGATGTATAAGTTTAGTTTTTGTATGGTTTCAATCTTGGTCTAATTTCGACCATAGCGACTGGTCTACTAGTACATATAAATTACCACGACAAACTGTAAATATCACTCACATATTATCTTATGAAAATATCGCTTATCGCCAATCGGTTTCCAATAGAACAATCAAAGTGCGCAATGCGCAAGTCACTAAAAAGTTTGAATACCGAAAAAGCCAACTGGTTTTAGGAAACCCGACCGTTTCAAAAATATTCACCTGGGCCCCTTTCTAGTATGTAGAGAGCATACGATTTAAGCTTCCTGCATTTTACTTTCCATCAAAAGTTCTCAGCTTTTTCACGTTGTCTAAATTTACCTATTTTTAAGCTAGAGAGGGTCGTGCCTGTATTTTTGGGCGTAGTTAATAGTAAGTATACTTTAAAACCGAAAATTCCGGCTTCTAGTTTTATTCACAATAAAGTTATTCGGGGATCGAAAATGGCCTGAACTGCTTCGAGAAAAGGATGGTAGATACGATAAGCTGTGATAGTTTTATGCTTGAAAAACTGCTCGTAATCGGGAGGTCCGAGGTTCAAATCCCAGGCACCTCTGATTTTTCAAAACAATGTGCGTTTTAATTAATTATAACTTGCTTAAGCGGTGAAGGAAAACATCGCGAGAAAACCTGCAAGCCTGAAAATTCTTATAAAAAAGTTTTCTCGCATTCTGGGAGGAGATCCATGCCCAGCAGAGGGGCAGTTACGACGATACTGTAATGTAGACGTTTATTTTTAATTTGAAGTTTGAAAATAAGTATCAAGTCCACTTCATGTATGGCTACTGCCGATTAAGGTTATTTGTAATAACCCTAGATTGTATTGGGGTTATCTACCTGCGGCCCTAACCTGAGATCGGCCACTGATACGCCGCTACCCCTGAGATCTAAGTTGGAACGCGTCGAATAAGTCGTCTCCCTTACCATACCCTTCAAACTAGAACACAGCATCGCTTAACACTGTTGTTATAGAAGGCAGAAATAGGTGTGGCGGTTGTACCACCGAAGTCGAATGACAAAGGGTTCTGCCACCTATAAATATACAAGAAATAATTGTTTAAATTATTTGATAATTATATTTCTTATATGCGTTAGGTATTATACACTGCTGGTCAGAATTACTGAAATCTGGCTTGAAGAGTGTAGTAACGCATTCGCATAATGTCTATACTAATATAAAACATTCCAAGTCAATCCTAGGCAATAGTCAGCAACGCATCTGTGAACGACCCCCAATAGTTATTTTTAAGGCCACATTTCTATTCAGAAAATGCTGTTTTACGATCTTCGCAGATATAAAAAGCAGTGATACGCACTGCAATACTCTCGTAAACATTTTTAGTGTTTTCATCACACGTACAAATTATTCCGATGCAAAATAGTACAAATAATGTGGTATGCATTGAGATACTATGTATTAAAGTATTAGAGAAGACACACAGTCTGTAACATCTGTATATATAATAAAAATGTAACTGGCGCTCGCTGTCTGTGTGTTTAAAATTACTTGCCGCCAAAACAATTGTATTGAATTCATGAAAATTCAGACATATTCATAGTACAAATCTTAACTTAATATTTAGTATTTATTTCATCAAAATCGATCCACTCTATCAAAAGTTATTAAAATTTAAAATTCGAAGTAACTTTTCTTATTCGTCGAATTACGTAGGTATGCGACGCGCTTAGTGAACTAGATGGCGTTATTGTAAAAATATCATTGAGTCTCGAACAAACTTCAAATGAAGAACAAATACAAAGGGCAGAACGACCTTCATCTGGTCAGCTAGTAGTATAATAAGTATTCTTCTTGTATTATGTCTGTAATCAACGCTAGATAAGGTCACAATCCGAAATGATGTCGGCCAAAGATGCGTTGATACTCCTGAAGACTAAGTTGGAACGTAAGAGTATGTCCTACACTATTGCGGGGAGAATCCATACCTATCTTACTGCTTACATGATTCTGATATTCGTAACAGGAACTGAAAATTGTCTCCAAACTATTTCACAACAAGTAACAATGTTTTAACATTGTTTAAAGCCTACTCAACTGTTTTATGGTTAGCAAAAATGTGCCCCAAATATCATCTGCCCCAAACTTGGCCGACACTGCGCCCCATTTGGCACGACTCATGCTTCCATGTTCCCCTTTTAATATTTACTGTGTGAAGCTAACACCGCCTTGGCTTGGGAAACAGTAAACACGAAGTAAATAAAATAGGCACCGAATTTTCTATTAAGAAGTTGCCACCTTGTCAGTATAAAGTAGAAAAATTTAAACCCAGCTGTCATAGATTAAAGAAGAAACAGATAGACGATGTGATACGAATGGTCTGAAACTATGATCTATGTTCATAGCCTTAAGATTTTCTGTTTCATGGATGCTTTGAACATTTTAAAGCTGGTAGAATCCTTTGTTCGACTCCAGCGGCACCACCGCCACACCTATTTCTATCTTATAACAGTGTCAAGCGCTGCTGTGTTCTGGTTTGTAAGGTATGGTAAGGGAGAGATACTTATCCGAGGCGTTCCGACTTGTGCTCAAGTATAGCAACGCATTTGTGGCTAACATCAGGTAAGAGTGGATTTATCTAGGATCGATTACCTACACGTTTATAATTAAATAAAATAAATTCTAAGTATTCAACCCCAGATAAAAACAGATCACTGCAAGTGATGGATTTCTATCCTCAACTGGGCGGCAGTGAACACTTACCTTTAAGTGGATAGCATTCGCCTTTGTATCTTAATTATGAAAAGAAGGACAGAAACAGGCAAGGTACAATATCATTAAAACGTTAAGCAATAAAAAACTTTCCTATATTTCTTTACAACCGTTGAATTACGCTAAGTGAACATTAACCATTACAGTAGAAAGCTTTATTCAAAACGCCACCTACTCACAATGATTGGATTGTTACGAAAGAGGACACCATTGCGGTCCGGAGACCAAGAAAACGTGAATTTTGCTAGAATTCAACTTGAAAAATAAAGTAAATCCTTGTACCTACTACTGTTGAATAAAAGCGAGTGCCTTACTAAATTAGAATAGCAGAAAGTACAATTTATTCCTTACAAAGGATTCATACATCTATTTCTTGCTTGAAATTTATATGTCGGGTTAAAATTGTTCAAGTAACAAAATTATTTTATTTGGTCTACGTAATGATATCTATCCATCGATCGGGCCAATTTAGTATTTATCTATAGGTAGATAATATGGCAACATTATTTCCATACATACGAGTGGGTATTTATTTCTTGCTAAATAGCGTATACTGGTATTTTGTAATTAAATCCGTGCCCTAGCGGATGTGATTAAGAAAATTATCGTATAATTATTGTATCAAATATGAAATCCATTTTGATTTAATTTTGTCTAGAATACACAGAATTTAAGTATGGTATTTACGTCTTCTATCTGTAACGGGTGTAGCCTTTTTTATACTTATGAAGTAGCAAACGAGCATGCATGCCCCTGATGCCACTGCCCAGACAAAATCAATCTTACCAAATTTTGGTCACAAATGCGTTGCTACCAATGAGGACTAAGTGTGAACGCTATAGATAACTATGTATCCCTTCCCACACCCTTGAAACCAGAACACACCAGCGCTTAACTTGTTATTAGACAGAAATAGGTATGGCGTTGCCAGTAGTGACACCGGAGTCCAACCAAAAGGTTGTACTTCAATTTAATTGCCTTTAATTGAATTATACCTACTACGGGCGCTGTATCGGTTTTTGCTTCAAAGTCTGATGCATAGAATTTAATTGAGGAGTTTATTTCTGGCTGAATAGCGTATGTTGCTAATATAATAAAGTTGAAGTTGGAGTAACTAGAAATTGCCATGTTTATTTTTACCTCAAGCTATATCAGTTAGAGAGTTGTTATATCTATTTCTAGTTTAATGTACTGTAGATGTAGATATATTTAACACAGATACGCGCTAGAATTTTCTCCTGTGTGTGCCAAGACACATACATAGACGAACATACACAAATATTTGAAGGTGGTAGAACCTTTTGTGGTTCGACTCCTGCGGCACCACTGCCGTACCTATTTCAGCCTTATAACAGCAGTGTTAAGCGCTCCTGTGTTATGCTTTGAAGAGCGTGGTAAGGGAGTCCCTTATTCGAGGCGTTCCAACTTAGTCTTCAAGGGCAGGTACCAGCACATCTGTGGCCGACCTCAGGTAGGACTGTGATCTTATCTGGGGATGATTACAGATGTCCATGAGCGGCAGTGGCCACTTACCATCAAGTGGGCTGCATGCTCGTTTGCTTCTTCCATAGAA
>DWNY01001731.1:0-12118 GCA_018250635.1 Telegonus apastus
CGTGAGTCAGTGATGTTTTTTCAATAACGCCATCTAGTCCACTACAGTAGAACTATTCACGTACGTAATTCGACGTAAGAAAATTGTAATAAATTTTGATTGAGTGGATTCATTTTGGTAAAGTAAAGCCTAAATGTTAAGTTAGGATTCGTACTATCAATAAATTTGCATTCCATGAATCCAATCCCGTTGTTTTGTCAGCAAATTATTTTAAACACACAGACAGCGAGCCCGAGTTACATTCTTATTATATATACAGATTCAGATATATCATTACTTAATATAAAGAGTAAGCACGTACGATAAGCCAATTAACCTGATGCCGAGTGTAACGAGTTACGTATTCCGGACAGATAACATAAAAACCGCCGGAGTTTGTAACATCTAGTAGAAGATCCACAAATCATCCTCCCGTTTTTATCTTGATCTTCATCAGTGACAAGTTGACAGTGTGATCTAGTGCGATTGATAAGAATAAGCGAGATAATTGTATAGTAAATAATATTGTCGTATTTATTTCGTATAAGCTTTTGTTTAGTTATATCAAATAAAGGAGACAAATGCCATTTTCCTGGGACAAAGTAAATTTAGATCGCGGTCGTGTGTGACCATTTCATCATTTCAAAGCAATGATTGGTAATTAAATACAGACAAATTTGTCAAAGGATTGGACAATTGAAAATACTCAGTTTAGTTGCATAATTGGATTCTGTAGTTTAACTTTTGACTATGACTGTGTTCACGCACATGAAATTTTCATTGAAAGACACATTTATTCTATCTACCTCAGGAATACTATTTTTTGTATTACGTTCAGCTTATGCAACCGCTCGTAACTTGCACCACACGGGAGCCGGTTCCCGAGCGCAGACTGTGAGACGCACACGCAGGGCACCTGGCGTCTGATTCATGGGTCTTTTTACTACTAAATTATGCTCGTTTATCCAGTTCTTACCGGTCTGTGCGTTGAACGCCATTCATGCACTTGCATGTAATGGGACTTGTTTCTGCTTCATTGAACTTCGTTGAGGTTTCAATTTCTTTATTTTTGTTGTCTGTAAGTGTCTGGTAGATTAGATTCGGGTAATGTTCTAATGTGACGCTAATGTTTATGTGTGTGTGTAAACAATAAAACTAACATAATTTAAGCGACATTTTGTTTAGTTTAGAGTTAAGCTTAGTAATAAAATATGCGATAGGACGCTTCTTTTTTATCGTAGAAGTAATGTTTTTAAGAGGTTCGATGTGAATTAAAATGTGTAGTTCTTTATCGTTTGGGATCATTCACGAATATTTTTGTAAGGTCTACCAGACAAGATCTAAAACCAGTCCCCTAAGCATGTCAGATCGGAGTTCTGTGTTGTTGTTTCGTGTGCAAACTGAGGACTACATATATCTGAAAATGCGAATTCGCATCAAAATTATGACGTCTAACATCGATAGTCACAAAGCGAGTCAGGATCGAAGTCGCTTTACATGCAAACTCGGTCCAACCCGCCAGGCTTACGGAATTGTATATCCGAGTACGTTTGAAACGTTCACTTCTCAACTTTTATATCTCGGAGTTGTTCCGGGCGTGTTTTAAATAAAATCGAAGACGCAATCTCCTCGGAAACGCTGTTACACTGGTAATGTCGGAATACCTGCGGATACCGTTATGTTGGATTGTACCTCGCTGCGTAAATGTGATTTATATTGTTGAAATTGTTGATGACAATTTGCGGAGGCAAAAGCTTTAAGAAAATGCAAAGTCAGTTAAATTGTATTTCTATTCTATACTGTATTGTAATGTCATGTCGTCAGATTGAATAGTATTCATACATGACATATTTGAAAGACTAACAGATCTTGAAAGTCCAATACCTGTTTTTTCGATTATTATCTAATGATTTACTTCTTTAAAGTTATTTCAAGCTTTAACCGTTTACTAAAGGATTATTTAAAATTTTAAGATAAGATTAGTCTAACTCATTAATGTTTCTTGCTTAGACAAATATCGTTTATAAATAAATAGCTTTAGCCTTGAACTAAAAAGCGCCATCTTCAGTAAATTTAAAAGCGCAAACATTTAAATGAGACGAGATAACATAATAAAAGATTAACATAAAATCGTGCTAATTGTTGTTGGTTCAACAAATCAACATTATCGCAAAATTACAACGAATGCATAAACACGTTGTACCAGGACAACATAAATCACTAAGAGATGCACATTCCTTAATACGTTTTCATATAAAAACGATACGTCTTCCTTCATGCTTTCCTAGTAATATTGCAACCTGAATAAGGATAACAGGATATGCACGATGTTCCTAGGCGATTGTAGCTTGTTCTATGTAAATGTAAGGTGTAGCTTGAAATTATTGATGCTCTCGCTTCGTGGGAACTGCGGCATCTATTCCGAAATGCGATGTACGGGGAATAATGTACCTAATTTCGCAGCGGAATTTGTTGGTACAATTTATAGCTGGGAACCAGGTTTGATATTGTACATACAGGGAAGAGAGGCGTAAATAAGGTGAGAGATGTTTAGATAGAAACAATCGAATGATAGTCAGTGTTATAGTGGTTACAAATGATACTTCTATAAAAATTATATTATAGGTTAGTATGTACCTACCAGGTCTTAAAGGTGGTAGAACTCTATGTGGTCCGATATCTGCCTAATAACAGCAGTGTGATGCGTTGCTGTGTTCTGGTCTGAAGGGGGTGGGTGTAAGGGAGACATATATATCCGAGGCGTGCCAACGTAATCCACATCGTGGTCACTTAGGTAGGACTCTGATCTTACCTGGGGTTGATTACAGATGTTCATAGGCGGCAGTTGCCACGTACCATCAGGTGGACTGCATGCTCATTGCTACTTCCAAACTATAGAAAAAAAACTTGTTTCCGATTTTATTGTAGTACCTACTACAGCTTAAAATATCTTTCGAGGCACGACAGCACGCAGCATTAACCAGCAGTGGTCACCCATCAAATTCTAGAGCGTGTCTGACGTTATTTCTAATCAGTTATTATCCGCATAATTTATTATATACTAGCTGACCAGGCAAACGTTGTTCTGCCATTTGTGTTTAGAGGTTTGCCAGTGAGTCAATGACGTTTTATAATAACGCCATCTAGGCCACTAAAGTAGAACTATTCACGTGCGTAATTCGACGTAAGAAAAGTTACTTCTGATTTAAAATTGTAATAATTTTGACAGCGTGGATCGATTTTGATGAAATGAAGCCTGAATTTTAAGTTACGATTCGTATCCCGTTCTTTTGGTGGCAAGTAATTTTAAATACACAGACAGCGAGCGCGAGTTACATTCTTATTATATACGTAGATTCGTGCAACTCCAACGTAAAACAATTAAAGGAAAGGGAGCGACATTATCACATCCCAAATAAAAAGGATAGGTAAGTTATTACTTCTGTCCTTGGGTATCCATCACATAGATACATTTGGAAACGTAAATGCATTTGAGTTGGACACAGATTAGTGTGGGTCCGATAACGTCCAATTTAGATAGTGACCCGGGACGGTCATTAATGTAATTGAGTCGGTTTAATATCCAGGATTTGATTCAGTTGATGTTTATCCTGATGATTTCGGTCTCGCCCTTCTAATTATACTTGGTATAACTTAGTGTTACAGTGATAATGATAGTCGATTTCATGTTACAAAATTATTCTTAGAAGACCAGTTACAATGGTCGAAATTCGACTATAAGTAAACCATACAAAACTTATACTTATACATCCAAATAAATACTTGTACATGTTTTTTAATCTGTGCATAAGAAAAACAATAATTATAGGATAAATGAGGTTTAACTTGTTAAGCTGCAATTAAAAGAAATAACGCATTTTTTGACATAGACATCTGACATGTTGACAATTTATATCTTTTATGTTGACAGTATTGTTGTCAGTGCTGTCAAGAATGAGCATTTAATTTAATTTAATTTAATTTATTTGTAACACTTATTATACAAAAATGTTGTCTATCAATAATCCTCTCTGCATGAGCTTTCACGCATGTCTAATTTAACTCCTCTGTACAAGAATACACAGTATTCAAAAAATGGTACCGCAAATTTTTTGTATAGAATTAATGTTTAAAAATATACTCTATGGTATTTTGCCATACAAAGTATATGTGCAAAAAGTATTATAGTAACATGGAGCTTTTCAAGTTAATTCTCAAGGGTAGCAATGTTCGTACGTTAGCCGGAACTTCTGATTTATTTGGGTTAGAAGTCCGAGGGCAGTGGAGACCACTTTAATAGGTCGCTTGTTTGACACTTAATTATAGAAGGGTTTTGCCTCTCCGCTGAGACTATAAAGGAAAAATGCGGTATTTATAAAACCTTTGTCTACACATTTATCTTCATATTTTAAGGGTCCGTTCGGGTCTTGAGGGATTTTAATATGACTGACATTTTCTAAGGTGAATGCTTATTTGCACGATAAAAAACGAATTGTTTCATGTCTACGTGTTTGTTTGTCTAATGTGGGTTGTTTTTGTTGAATGTATATTGATTTCCTGCGATAAAATCGGGACAATTGCCGCTATATAAGTATAGGTCAAGTAGACAATTATTACCTATCAATTTAAATAGATTGGAATATTAGAACTTAACTACACTCCTAGTATTTAGTAGTAACATCATACAAGGAAAGGAGGTAACTACTGCGGCTAGTAGCTCTAAGTACAGATGTGTACTGACTACATAGTTACTCTATTGTTAGATTTCAATCTTGGGAATATAGTTTTATTTTTTCACTTCATCTTTAAAGTAAGATATAGTCACCTACATCATTTTCAAGACGACGAGTCTAGATTTTTATACCCACGAGGGCTTGAAATTCCACTTGGTTATACACTATATTGCTCTGGAAATCACAATTGTGGTACAAGAGATAGATCCAATTCAGTTTAAGCTGGATACAATTAATAAGCCTCGAACGGTACCAGAATTGGAGATACGAGTATTCAACGGCATTTACAAAGGCTTTTGGATCAGGACGGAAGCTGCGTCCAATTCGTGTGGACCCTCCTCCCTACGTTGTTATTGCGATGCTTCCTGGTTACTCTAATTAAAGGTGCAAATGGAATTTCTGTTTCGGAATGAGATGGAATAATAATGGATTTATTTCATACCAGCTGAGCCTGTGGCTTTGTACGCGTGGAAATGTATGTGTCAGAAAGTTTTTCCCGTGTAAATCCGGTGGGAATTTTTAATGTAGAATATATATTAAATCTCTATCTGCCAGTGAAAGTCACATCATAATTGGTTAAGCCGTTCGAAGATTAGCCCGAACAATCGCACGATATTGATGCTCCCAGGACGCGAGCTTTTTACAACCACACATTTTCAACAGTGATCGTTACATTTATATATTTTAGTAAAAATCATTTAAAAATCCGTTCAGTAGATTTTGAGAAAATCAATTACATACAGACAGACAGCTTTTGAGGACTTTTTATAATACGAAGAATAATATTCAGGTTTTGTGTGTAAGTACTTTTTCCTACACTATTGAAATTTTCTTGGTTATATCGAAAAAGTATGATGCGGCTGACACCTGTTCGTGTTTCGAGCGGTACACATGTTCAACTGCGAAGATTCTGTGTTCATGATTAAAGGATGTCGTAAGGTAGTGATATTACTGTGACCAAGAACCTAGTATCTCGTATCTATCGTAGTATCTAGTGTTGATTAGTGTGTCAATCTTGTGCCGTATGATGTCTGTCTTTATAAGCACTTCTCCCTCTATTTTAGCGAATGTCCTAGGAGGGACAATCCTCCAAATCCTTCTGTATCCCAGGCGCGATGACCATTGGCAATAACTCCATTAGGGGAGGCCCATTAGGGCTCTGGACCTTATAGGACTGATGGACTGTTTCAAAAGAGTTCATCAAGTGGACTGCATGTTTTTCGGTTTCTTAGAAAATATAATTGAATGAGAGAACGGTTTGTAAATATTATGTTCATACATCCTACATGTTCGTTGCTTTGAAGATTGTTTAACTCTTTGAAGTAAAAGACCGGACACATCTTATCTGGTTGATTACAAATGTGCTCGATTGGTACCTCCATATTGTAATAATAATGCTGCAGTCAGCAGGTGATGAACGTAATATCGAACAATACTTTATTATAGTGAAGTACGTATGATGCCTCTCATGGCTTATTGTTCATTCACTTTGAACTGTATCGTTGCCGCCTTTATCTATCAAGAGGCGTCAAGTGTAGCGTGAAGAGGTGTTTGACCTATGACCCACATCTAAGATTGGTCAATATATATTATAAACATGTTTTATTATTATGATTTATGATACACTGGCCAATCCCCGCGGTTTCACCCGCGTCAAAAAGGTAAAGAGATACATTAATATCAGCCTAATAGCAACTGATATTAACCCCAACGACGGCGGCCGCATGCGCGTGGTACGCGCGCTACAGCTTTTTTCACAAATTAAACTAACCTAAGTTACGTCTTATATTCTCAGTTGTCTTCTCGTGAGAGTATTATCAAAGCCGCTCCAGCCGTTTAGAAGATTACTTCGGCTGAACAGGCAGACAGACGTTTTTTTTATAATTGTATTTTTTGTTCCCGTGTATACTTTCATATGCATTTAGTAAAAAGTTGTTATTTTGACATAACAAACAGACACTTCAATTTAATTTATTTGTATGGATATATGTAGAAGAAAGGTATAAACTTAGTATGATGCCAATTTAGACTTGTAACGTTACCTTTTCCTATGGACATATTTATGGTTAAGATATGTTTCCTGCAAAGGGTTCGAATCACCTTATTTACCGTGGCATTGCTTAACTTTTTATAAATATCAGGCACAACCAAAATAAGCCGCAGTGTTATTGCGCTTAGTAGATAGCATGTGATTATTTCATAGATCTTTACGGTAGTGTCGCGTTTGTCTGATCTCCGATGTACATTGCTACAGTCAACGATATTATAGTATCGGATCTGATTTCCGATATCCAAATGTCGACGTCAAAGGCAAACATATTTCATTCGTTTTATATGCCCTGATTATCCGAAACTCATGTACGATCTGAAAGCATTTTAAGTAATGTGTTCTTAATATAAATTCTGACCGTAGACAAAATCATCAGAATATTTAAGCATATGCCTGTGCTGGTTATCAGAGAGTGATTCTCTTAACCGAGGTGCTTTAACTTAGTCATCAAGAAAGGCAGCGTTTGTGATTGGTTCCTACCAATCACAAACGCTTGTAATTTTTTTTTATTTATTATTTACCAACATAAGAGACAAATGACGAAGCTATAAGGTATACATGCATATTGGTAAAGTTACCTGTTCTTACAATTAAAGGTGACCACAGAATGCTGTGTTACAAATTATGGATTGTAAATTAATTTATATTAAGTAGTTTGTGATTATGAAATAGTATTTGCAGTCAATTAAACATCAACAGGTGGAGTGGTAGAACCTTTTGTTCGACTCTGTAGGTACCATCGTCACAACTTCTTCTGCCCTATAAAAGAGTATGAAGCGTTTCTGTGTTCTGGTTTGAAGCGAGACATATTTATCCAACGTTCCAACTTAGTTCTATGGCAGCAACATATTTGTGGCTGAGTAGGTTTGCAACTTAATCTGACGTTTATTACAGATGTTCATGGGCCGTAGGGACTTACTTAGTGGACTTACGCGTTTGGCACTTCAATAAATAAGTTGGACAGCTCGTTTCCCATTTCAATTTAATTATAATAATTGATAATCGACTTAATAATACACATTATTTGAATATAATATCACAAAGTAACCGCTAAGCCGCATACATAATATTATATTCTGTACATAAATATAACTGCGTTCCAGTCGATGATAATAACGAACACGACCGCGGCCGGATAATTCCGTTCCACAAGCTTTTCGACATTTATTTTATGGACGCATTCGCACAATTAAGTGGAACTTGTGCGAACGCTGTTTATTTTAACTGTGCTCGTTGAGTTAAACAATTATTTAATTCCTAGTATGATGAATGGCAAAAAGTTCTATGACAACACATAAAAATATTTAGTAGATTAAAGCTGGATAAAGAAAGGTCCAATTTTTTAGTAATATCTTTGAACACATCTATACAAATAAATTAACCTGACGTGTCTGTTTGTAACGTTAAAATAAGAACAACTATTTGTACCTATGTTCGTTCCGGTAATCTTAGAAACGGCTGGAACGACTTTGGCAGGACTTACTCGTGCACTTCGTTGATGGTATAAGGCGTGACTAAGGCGTACTTTATTTTTTTTAAAGGATTATCGTATCGCGTAACAAAATAAAAGCCATAAATTAGAGGTTATTCCGTTACTCAGTTATACAGTTAATATCCCTTAAAATTATTTAGGTATGAATTCTGTCCAAAGCCTGTCGATTTAAACTTGACCACTTGTCTATTCAATAAAGCTGAGCACTTTCGAATATTAAAGTAATTTAAAACATATCTAAGTGTGTACTATATAATAATAGATGAATAAGATGTGGTCCCATATAACATAGATGAGACACCAGATATGAATGGAATCTGTAGCTTCCAGCATATTAGAATTAGGGTTATCAACCATACTACAATTTACATATCATTATATAACAATTTTACTGGTTTACAGTTTCAACAATATATGTTGTATAGAAAATACTGTTATTTCAGATAGAGCCTGTGTATATGATATTTTAATTTCGAATATATGAATGCATGTAATAATTTTATTATAGAAAAATATCATATTACAAAAGGCGCAAAAGATACTTGTCATTGAAACTCATTCATTGTAAGTGACTAAAGTATTGTCCGTCTTCAGATTTTTTATAAAATACTCTTTTGTTACAAATACGATAATCACCCGACAAAATGTTGCCAACCCTAATTAGAATATCTCCCGTCTCGCTCGTAAGCTTGCTATTGTTTTCAGCACGCTAGAACGTTTGGGATATTCCCATCAACCCAAATTGCGCCTTATCTGACTCGTAATTGGGCTGATTTCATAGCAGCGATACGATTTCAGCAATCCAATCAAAGTTTGGAAATTCGGGACCATCCGAATGCTTGGTCGTTGGTTCCAAAAATATGTGAATATCACCGCCATTTTCCCTAATAAACTTTGATTTTTTGAGGGAAAATTAGAAGAAAGTTTTGCCTTAATTTTTAACGTCCGGGGAATTATTGGAATTGCGTTGCTTTTTAATTTTTAATCATAAGCCAAATTGGCCTTGCGTATTTACAATATTTTTGATCATTAGTATAGCTTGTCAATTTTGATGAAATGTGGATGAATGAGTTAATTCGATATCGAATGTTTGCGGTTTAAAGTGAGGCATTTCGGCTTATAGCAAATCGGATTTACAAATTCGAAATATACCTATATATTTAATATAGATTTTGCGTAAACAAAATACAGATATATGATTTTAGACTAGTATTATCGCGGAATTGATACAGATCAATAAATCCAGACTAATGACAGCTTAGGCTATTGACCCAACGATGGTCAAGTGCGTGCTTGTAAAAAGGCCTGGTAAGTTTTCTTGGAACGCATTCAATTGGATTCTATTGTTGGAATGTCCAGTGAACAGCTTGGAGTTCGTTGAACAAATGCTGTTTCATTAGAGAGATACTACGTAACAAGCTTGAAAATAAATAAAATCTTTACATCTCTTGAAATTAAACTCGTTGTGAATATGTGTATTGCGATTCTTTCGCCGCTTGTCCAAGAATGAACATTCTTTAAAATCTTATTCTGTAAAAATTATATATTTCTACAAAAAAATGGTTTGATAAGATTTTTTACAGCTTCTGGAAGGTAATTATTATTATGTCGATTTTTTTTATGTTATGGAAGCATCAAACAAGCATGCAGCCAACCTGATGTTAATTGGCCACTGCCGTCCATGGACATTTGTAATCAACCCGAGATAAGATAACAGTCCTACCTGCTATGGGCCACAGATACGTTGGTACCCCTGAGGACTAAGTTTTAACGCCTCGAATAGGTATGTCTCCCTTACCACGCCCTTCAAACCAGAATACAGTTCTTAAGACTGCTGTTATAAGGCAGAAATAGGTGTGGCGGTGATGCCACTGGAGTCGAATTACAAATGGTTCTACCATCTTTAAAGTACTTTGTATGCCTACTTCTGCAAAAGTTTATATATTTCTTCAAAAAAAAAATGATATAAGATTTTTGTATCGTTTTTAGAAGATAATAATTACTGTATCGATTTTTTCAATTGATCACCTTATGATACATATGTAAGTACATTAGAAATCAAATCAATTCCTTATAGAACAAAGGTACTAGGTTACCACTCCAGACCAAGATTGCTGCCTCATATAAGTCAGCTAACATACACACCCTTCCTAAAAAACGCTTCAAAGTCGGTGTGGTTGTAGTTTTCGATTATACTCATCCTACCTTTCGAAATGCAGAATGTTGTATTTGAAAAAATAGCTTGAAGAATTAAAATGTTCACAATTGAATCCTGTATAAACACTAGTACAATCTGACTTTAAATGCTTTGTTTACGAGTGTAAGAATGACATATGCTTTGTTTCCCTTCTATTGTCCGAGCAAGCGTCTTAAGAATAATGCGAGAGGAAATGTTTCACTCTTTTTAGGTGACACGGTTTATGGAGATTTTTCACGTGTAAATCGTGAAGTCAAATGTTATTCCTGGTTCCTGTTCATGTTTACATAAACACGATTTTTAAAGAAGCACACATAGCATAGTGATTGCGTAGAAATCAAACTGTTTACTAAGTTTAGCAACGTAGGCGAAGTCGGTATACGGATGGGTGTCCATTAGTGGCTAAATTTTGTGGATGCTTCCATGCTTCGTAGGCTACGTTAAGCCATCGGTCCTGGATGTTATCACTGCATAGCATTTCGTAGATGTTCGTAGACATTATGGGTGGTTTTTAAAAATTTCGACATGGGTTGGCCACTAACCCGTATCCCCTTCACCAATATGTTTTAGAACAATGTAGTAGATTAGTGTCCTACTCTCCCAGTTGTGGGAAGACCCGTGTCGTATTACGACATAAAAATCGTTTGAATCGTATTTTTTACAAATTTATTAACTCGCTTACGAATACACTGTACTCAGTTAGTACACAGTGGTTGACCTGCGAGGGAGGAGCTTTTAAGGAGCTCTCAAAGCTATGTGAAGTCTCCCTATTCGTACTTGGCCACAGCGCTGTACACTCGCCCAAACTCCTCTCACTCTGAAAGAAGACCTGTTTCCAGTGGAACTCGATGACCACGTTGGAATTTACGAACATTTACACGAGAAATTTTAACTAGAAATTTTGAGACAGAACTACTGACAATACATTAAGAAAAATGCTTAACTAAATTCATGTCAAGCCCTTGTCTTACCAAGATAACATAATGCGGGTTAACTTTTGGAAACTTAAATATCCCGCATAAAACCGAATACAACCGCCATGAAGCTATACTAAAGTTATGTATTCATGTTCATATTGTGTAATAAGTTTATATCCTAATCTTGGAAGGCTACTGACTCCATTATATTTCCAGGCAAGCTAGGAGATTAGCTTTAGGTAACATATCTATGTTATAGAAGTAACAAACGAGTAAACAGCCCACCTGATGGTAAGTAGCCCCTACCGCATATGGACATGTGTAATCGACCCCAGATAAGATTACATTCCTACCTGAGGTCAGCCACAGATGCATTGCGACTCCTGAGGGCTAAGTTGGAACGCCTCGGAAAAGTATGTCTCCTCTACCGCACCCTTTAGACCAGAACACAGCAGATATAACACTGCTGTTATGAGGCAGAAGTCGGTGTAGGTGGTGCCGCTGGAATCGAACCACAAAGGGCTCTACCACCTTAGAAATACAGCTTATAGATACTCTGTAGTACGTTACAAGTAGGTATATGGAATGCGTGGAGTTTTAGTTGGAGTGCATGTTAGTGATCTCAAATTCCAGAAGGCAGCTTTTTGCATTAAATTTCAGCTCTGAGGATCAAGATGTAACATCTCGGAAAAGTATGTCTTCGAAACCACGGTTTTGAAACTAGAGCACAACAGCGCTTAACACTGCTGT
>DWNY01001732.1:0-12113 GCA_018250635.1 Telegonus apastus
CGGTAGACTATGGCCTAAGCCCCTCTGAGAGACCCGTGCCCTGCAGTAAGACAATAATGGGTTGAAACGAAACGTATACATAATAATTATGTAATAGATAGGTACCTAATAGCACACAAAAGCATTTTTTTTATTATAAATTTATTCAACTCCAAAACTACCTGACAAATAGAATTTATTGAATAAGTAAGTACCTGATACAGTAATGCTTTTTTAGTCAAGTCCAGACTACCGCGCTACCTATTTATTAATTTCCGTCCACTTACTCGCGAGATGACTTTATACACCAGCTCTACGACTTCCTCAGAACTCCTGCTCTTGCCATTATAATGGTAAAACACGCAGTAGAAAGTCCCTGTGGGCTTTTAAACGATTTTACGCACGAGTTTACATAATGCGATGTCAAATGACACGTGTTTTTAATATATTTTTCAAAGCATTTAATACCATAGATATCTGACTTAATACCTATCTCATAATTACTTATCGACTCAACAAGATACTTTACACTGAACGAAATTCGCAAATAGACCGAATTTTGTATCCTTCATTATTTGACTCGAGAAATTCGTATCTTTTGTTCGGAGAACGAAAGGCTGAAAACTATATTCAATGCCGAAATATAAATTATTCATGATACATACCTTGTAAGCGTTGTAGTATGATATGATCTCGTCGCAGCACGTGTACAAATCATTTAGAATTTCCACCACCTGCAATAGAAATACTCCATTAATATACAAAGAGACGCAGCTTCGCATCAGGAATAGATAAGTGGGTACATACTAACTTGGAGTAAACAAACTGGTTCAATAAATTGTACCAATATAGTTAACAAACTTATCACCGCGGTTTCACCCGCGTTAAAGAAGTAAAAAGGCATATATTAATATCTGCTTAATAGCAACTGACGTTAACGCCCGCGACGGCGGCCACATGCGTGTGGAGCGCGCGCTAGTGCTTTTTTCCAAAGAAAAGTAGCCTAAGTTACGCCTTAGACCTTCAGCTATCTTCTAGTGAAAGTCCCGTCAAAATCGGTCCATCCGTTTAGAAGGTTTTTTCTGTCAAACACAGTAAAAAAATGTATTTTTGTTATAGGTACCGTGTATACTTTCATATGCATTTAGTAAAAATTTGTCATTTTGATATTACACACAGACACTTTAATTTTATTTATTTGTATAGATGTATAGAAGAAGCAGTGATTTAATGTTGTGATTTACGTCTTTAAACTACGACGGTCCAAGGTTCGAATCCCAGGCATCATTCGTTCAATGATATTTCAAAACAATATTCTCAAAGTAAAGTATGTGACGTCTGCTTGAACTTTGCTATCCTGGTGAACTATGGCCTAAACAGCTCATCAAAGAGGAGACTGCTCAATAGGATATGGGATAGCAACCCAACTTGTTAACATAACAAATATGAGACAATCCTTACTCAAATGGTATACTTAACAAGGAAATGATGAAAAGTAGTAATTTTGGTATGGTAATGAAGACACGCTTATCATAGGCGATTAACTTCGTCCTCTAGGGTAGGTAGCAACGCATCTGTGACCGACATCAAGGACGTATCTTATATGGGCAGCAAGGGCCACATACGATCAGATTAAAAACCAATTGGTTGCCATTAAAGTAGATCGAGCAATAATTTTACGTGAAAACGTTATAAAACATTAATAAAAAATTATATACTTTGGAATGAAATACTAATATAGTATAGTATAGTACTAGTGGAATACTAATATTTCGTTATAAGTGAAACGCTTAGGCCGATCGTCATTCTATAGCATGTATTACCTTCCAAAGTCATCTAAGATACACATTTGCAACCTTCAAGGATCTGCAATAGGCAGGTACATCACCGACCCGAAAGAAAAGGTCTTTTTCCGTTTATAAACAGCCTTATAAAAATCCTTCCTTTTAAGAAATTGTTGTCTCTCAAATAGATTGCTTAGAACTAGATTAATTTCTGAAAACTAAGCTGAACCAATTTACTGACGAAATACTTTGTTGAAGGCGTAGGTAAATTGTATACTACAATTTATTAAACGTTAGGCGTAAGCTGAAGTATCTACCGATTCGTTAAGATATATATGAGCAAAATTTTTAGCTTTGGTAGAGACCAAAATTGAATTATTTTCATAAAATGGGTAAATAAAAAGCGTACATTTCTTTTTCCAAAAGTTTTGCCAGACTTTTAAGATAAAATTACTCGTTATCTAACACTGGCATCTTGCGAGAATAATATTAATGGAATATTACTTACTTGAGTTGTAAATTAAACTATTGGTACGGCGCGAAGAAAAAGCAATTAGAGATATTTATTATAATAATTCAATGTCGGGTTTGAACCCTATACCTACCTAAGCCAAACGCAAGTGGGCGAAATTGATAGATTACTTCAAAGTTATGAATATGTAGATATACGTAGATACCTATTTAATAACCTTTGTCCATGCAAATAAATAAAATTGAAGTGTTTGCTTGTAATGTCAATTTTTTTTTTAATAAATGATCGTATCCTGTAAGAATACCACAATTTTTTTTGGCTGTCTGTCTGTTTGGCTAAGGTAATCTTCTAAACGGCTGAACCGATTTTGACGGTACTGATAGTTTAAGGTCTAAGGCGTAACTTAGGCTACTTGGATTAAAAAAAAAACAAAAGTACTAAATCCCGTAGTAATAAATCAAATACGCCAATACAATTTAAATGTATAACAAATTAATACATAATAGGTTTAAAACATAATACATAAGTAACTTAAGTTATATAGACAAACGTTAAGAAAGAGAAAAAAACATTAATTTTTTCGTATAGTGATAGAGTTAGAGGATTATTCAATATGTACATAAAACTTAGAAATAGTACAAGTAGAAAGAAAAAAAGTATACAAACTTAGCTATATTCGTAAAGAGCCACATAAAGAAAAAAACAGATCCCACTCAAGCTCATGCTGTGGACACCACGATAACATAATATGTTTTAAAGATTATTGTTGAGGTAATAACAAAAAAAGTGACCTGCATGGGAGAATTGGTCGCAGCGAGCCTGGTGAATCCGACGATGTCGCTGAAGTAGATGGTCACGCAGCTGAAGCTCTCCGCCTGCACCGGCTCGCCGCGCTTCAAGGCCTCTGCTACCGTTCTACAATCACCAATAAGTTATTACCACCATTTTTATGTCCCACTGATGGGTACGAGCCCCTTCCCATAACTAGGGATGAAGTCGTGTCACGTTTTTTTCGTTTTACATACTGAGATTTCAGATTTATGTATCAAAATAATTTGACGTACGCTCCTGGCGGCCTAAGATTACGGCACGATATTATACTCATGTGATCTGGATATCCATCTATGGACGTGTAAGCAACTCTAACAACGGTTCTATCTGCAGTCAAGCACAGAGAAATTATCATCATCATATGAATGTTAACCGGCAATATCCTTTCACCAAAATGCAAGAAATCATTCACTTTCCAATTAGGCGTGGCGGTGGTAGCTTCCCGGTGGAAACCATACTCGTTCTGCTTAACAAATAATGCTAACCATATTATATATACTTATCATCTTAACCTAAATTAGTAATTCTACGCGATCTGAAACTGCTAAATCATCATTTATTGAAAGAAGTGTCCTCTGACACAGCTCTTATTTGTCCTCCTTCCTCCGTTACGCCTTTATATCTATTAGATGTAATTAATGTAGTAGTAGTAAGTAATGTGACTTACAACGTTATTTTATATGTGTTCTAACATACACGAAGGAGTAGACACATTGATCTTCTGCGTTGATACGTTAGTGAAACTTGCCAATCGCTGGTTTAAGACTACGTTACCTGGGTAACATCCTATTGAGTAGGTCGTCAGTCCTCCTCTTTTCCTTCATGAGTTGCTCGGTCCTCGCGTCTACCAAGGCCTCCAGATTCGACGCGTATTTCTCCATCATGGTCAGCATGTTGTCGAATATGTTTGATTTCCTATGAGTTAGGAAATTACCGAATTTAGATTTAAAATGAAGTTTATTTCATTAATAACTTTGAAATTTAAGATAGAAGATTAAAATTAATGTTCTAGTGTTCTTCAACTGTTCTACGGTTCCTACTGGCCATGGGTCTTTTGTAGGCACTTGTGGGTACTAATGGAACTGGTCAAATTGGCCTACAAGTCTAACCTAACATCTTCAATCATAACCATGAGAACAAATAATATTTTTTCTTTAAAACCAACGACATTGGTGTTCTAGTGATCCTCAACTGTTCTATGGTTCCTAGACCATGTCTTTTGGATTATGAGCTACCTACCTGAGATAGCTCATAATGGGATTGGTCAAATTGGCTTACTAGTCTGACTAAACATCTTCAATCATAAACATGAGTACAAATAATAAATTAAATGTTTACACCCATAGACGCACCCGCACCACTTACGGTCTAATGACCGCAGTTTAAGCAGAGTCAAGTTCTGCTGTGTTCTGGTTTCAAGAGTCTTGTAGGAGACATTACAACATTACAAATTTTGTCATGTTTTCATGACTAATCTTAAGATCCTTTCTAGGGTTGTTACCTTTATTGTATTTCTACTTTACAAACCGCGTGATTTTGACATATAAACGATGAATTCATGATTAAGATTTCTGTACCGGCTTTTTCGTGTCAGTGTATTCGTCTTTGAGTATTTATATCGCGCACGATACAAAAAATCAGTGAGTGTAGAAAGAGTTATTTATTTATTATAAATATCATAAAAAAAAACCTTACATGCCAGCATGCATGTCCTTTAGACGAACGCGCACCAGCTTCACCTCGGGTCGGCGGTCAGGTCGCTCGCTCCAGCATTCGTTCAACACTGCTACGAGGGACGGCCTTTTTGTCAGGTTCCCTAGTGGCGGACGAAAGAGGACCCCGCCTATCGGTTGACGGACGCGTCCGATGATTTCTAAAAGAAGTTATGACTTAAGATGTTAAGCTACATCACACGTGAGCGAACGCGGAGACACCAAACAATTGACATGCATTGCAGTTTCAAACATTGCGCAATGTATAGTATCTGCGGTAACGCGGAACGTTTCGCGTTGACGTAGTACAGATTCGCCGCATCGCATCGCATCGCACCGCATGGCATTGAATTCGCGTGTGACCGCATAGGATCGCATCGCAATTTCGTTCGCTTTAAATGGCCTACTTAGTTATAAATTGATAGCCTATGAGATTAAGTGCAAAAACAAAAAAATCCTGGAATGCAATCTTCCTTTGCAAATCTTACTTTCTAATTTAAATCAATAAAACCTTTATTTCCAAGGTATTGAAAATAAATCATAGAGAACTACCACTGTCAATATTATGTCGCCTTGAGGTAAAATAGATTGGCGCGGATCAGAAATGTCGCTTTATTTTCAAATCTATAAGAATTTAAACGATAAAATTCAAAACATCTCAGGGGGAATGGATAAAGAAGTTTGAAGCGTCGTTTTCCTACAAGTTAGATTACGTGGGCATTGGTCTCTTAACTGACTAACCCTAAAAAATCTTGTCATCGTCGAAAATGACCTAATGAAAACGTTTTATTATTAGACTGCCTTATCCTTAAAATATTTTTTTTTCAAAAATAATATTTCATTTTCCTTTCTGAAAGGATAGCCGATCGTGATAAACAAAACATTTTCCATGTTATATCATAACTGAATTTCTTTAGGATATATATAATTATCCTCAAAAAAAATCCCCAGGGAATTCACGCTGCTCAATTATTTTTGTCTACGGAAGCAATTTATAGGAAGGGTATTTGATGCCAAACAAAGTTAATAAGTATCAAAAGATTTACTGCCTAATCCCTCCTGGAGTATAATGAGCGATTATCTCGTATAAACAAAACAAAATTTATTAACAGCCATTTTTTCACAAGAATTTTTTCAATTTATATAACCCAATTAGCGATCTCATGATTCACGATCATGCGATACACAAGAATAAGTGAATAAATAAATCGCGCATAGCCCCACGGCTTTTGTAAAACCGCTGTATGTAGGTCAGTATAGTAATACAAAATTAAGAAACGTCGATCGCGATCGAAAGTTTGATAAGTGATCGCTTAGTAGAACCAGAATAAGGCTACGGTATCCCTTGCCTTTCGTAAGAGGCGACTAAATGGGGTTTCCGGAGTTTCAGGCGGCAAGAGTGCTCCTAAGACGGCTAAGGTGCTAAGAGGGTACTGGTTATGTTCCTCTGGAGATCCCGGAATCCTCTTTGCAAAGCTGATAATGGCCACCGGGGAGGTTTTAGCGGATACCTTTGGAAGGTTTCCCTTCCAAAAAACAAAAAAAGGTGATTGCTAGTGGAAAAAACATCGTCAAAAGTTGATTCCGTGCGTCCGTGCTTAAGAACGATACGTCAAAACCTATATGAAACATTTCCTTTGCCACTGATTATAATCCTCTACAACATTCGCATTGAAGCATCATGGTTGAGTACGAATCAGGCATTGTGTTGGTTTACTTTAGTCCGCTGGAAACGTTAAATATTGAAGTATAAGTACTTCACGTTACATCTCAGTTGCTAATAGGCTCGGTTACAGACAAGGCCGAAGGAACCACAACAAAAATCTAAACAAATGTACTCGCTAAATCACATCGTACTTGTGGGTACAATTACCATTATCTGACTCAATATAATGCCAGTGTACACATATGTACGTGAGACCTTACACTTACGACCGTAGAACGCATGTGCATAACGCAACCAGTTTGAAACGGTCTCAAACCCGTTTCAAATCAGTCGCATTATATCCGCCGCGAGCAAGTCACGTCAGTGTAACGTAACCTTAATTCTCAAATAAGTACCCAAATATAATTAGACAAATGCTATCAATACATCACAATGATGGCCCATGAAACACGATTGAGTGAACAAGCGAGCAACGTTAAGTTTGTTTACGAAATAAAGAAACGGCCGTGTTTATACAATCCTGATTTGATGACATACTCTCGCAAAGACATCACGGACCAAGCTTGGGAAGACGTTGGCAAAATAATGAACATGACAGGTAACGTATCGATTTTAATTTGTTATCTGTGATTCAATAATGCATAGATAATTTAATAAGCCTATCAACTGAACCAGTTTTGTTTTTTTTTCGTTGCGAACGGGTTTGTTATTCATTCAGCCAGCGTTGATAGTGACTACACTAACTACTGTCTGGCTTCGTTTTTCATCGGTCGTACGAGTTTAAAGTCATAATGAAAGTGTATTGCTCTGCTTGCCGACCTTCAAACATTTCCCACAGTGCAATATTGATTTAGAGTAAATGGCAAATAATGTAACTCGTTTTGTTTATTTTTTGTATACATGATTACATTAAGCAAGTAAACGAAAGCACGAAAGTATACAATAATAATAGAGCGTACATGAAATACAAGATACAAATTTAAAATAGGCGTATATGATCAATTTATTTCAAAGCAATAACAATAAAATTTAAATTAAATACATTTTATAACTTCTTTCAAACATTAAATAAAAATTTAAATTTTATAAATTAATTTGTTATAGGTAAGGAAATTTTTTGAATTATTTTTAGATTTTCATACGTACGTAATAACAACAAATAAATTATTATAACTCTCTCAAATTTTAAGTATGTTTTCATCTCTGGTTTGCTAAGCCGATTTTTGTTCCAACTAGCATCTAAAGACACTAACAATCCCAATTACACTTACATCAAATACGCAATCCGGAAAAATTAACTTATTATTAGCCGAGTCCAATCTCAGATAATCCCGTGGAATAATGATTAATCACGAAACTGATTATCAAAAACAGTTGCGTTGTTATGCCCGTCAACAAATAAACAAATCCTAATGGAATTTCACCAAAACAGATTTATGTTAATAAGAGAAGGGCCGCTTCTAACACGTATATCATTCAATGTTGTACAATACAAGTAATACAATGGATATTGAAAGAATGGAATAGAAGTAGGTTATTTACTAATAACTACTTCAATGTTATTCAATGGTGTAATATTTATATACAAAAACACTCGGACCGATAAACAGAAATCCAAATTTAACAGTATGCTCGACTGGAATTCGAACTTGAGACAGTGTGGGGTTAGAACGATATCTACCGTATACCTATACTTATGACCGTTGAGGCAAGCAAATTGACTGTTGTTCCCCAATCTCCCAACACAATTGCACTTCATCGTATAACAAAATTTAAGTTCAATCAAACATACATTGTCTACAATAACAAATAAATAAAATTTAAGCGTCTGTTTGTAGTATCTTTTTACTAAATGCATATGAAAGTATACACTGTACCTATAACAAAAGTACAATCAAAAATGTTTTAGTCTGTCTGTCTGTTCGGCTACAGTAATCTTCTAAACGGCTGGACCGATTTTAACGGCACTGTCACTGGAAGATAACTGAAGGTCCAAGGCATAACTTACTGTAGTTTTTGAAAAAAAAACACTAGCACGCGCTCCACGCGCATGCGGCCGACGTCGCGGGCGTTAATTTCAGTTACTATTAGGCATATATTAATGTAGGTATGTATTTTAACTTCCTTAACGCAGGTGAAACCGCGAAAATCAGCTAGTGAAAAATAAGAATATTTCAAGACGTGGCAACAACACTCGACATTTAAACAAAGCAACATCGTATTTCACTTAATTTATTCACGACCCGTCTGGTCGAGGGCATGAAAAATTCTGAATGAAATAATTAAAATTTGAAGGCTATTGCAATTTGTTCTAGTTCTTACAAATCACTTAATTAGTTTTTACAGTTAAATACATCTATAGAATGTCGACCATATTAATTTACTCTAACATTATAAAGGATTGAGTAAACACTATTATTTATTTCATTACAGGTGGTGCATGTAAAGAGAAATGGCGAAATTTACGAATAGTGTACATGAGACACATGAAATCCAGTAGATACAGCGGAACAGGCCGACGGAAGAGACGGTACTATTTATCAGACGCCATGCAATTCCTTCTACCGTTCATTAAAATAACACCACCGGTGCCTCCAAAAATCGTTAGCCCTGAGGACGCTAAGGAGAAAGAAAAAACATTTTATGATGCATACAGATTTAACAAGGAAGACGAACAGTCAGAAGACACGATACCAGAAGCCTGGAAGGTCCCAGAAGTGAAAATAGAAACGGACGATGATCAAAGCAATGACACGAATCAAGACTCAGAAGGGAATTCTTCAAGAAAACGATCAATACGAGAAATCGATTACAATTATTTGATCGACGCTGAACAACTCGACCGCTCCACTTCCTGTTTCTCGGACACGAACGATCCGATCAGATCGTTCCTGGTCAGCCTCGTTCCGGAACTCAACGAGATGAACGCATCGCAATTCAAAAGTTTCAAAAGAAGAGTTCTTGCATTAATAGATGACATCACAGATGAAGGTGACAAGGCTTAGCCTATTTTATATTCTACGCAAGCTCTATGTTGATTTTAATAACACTTTTCTTGGAATAAGTATAAAAATAATATTATAATTTAGATTCGTCGAACAAACGTTGAAATTTCCTGGAAAGTTGTAAAGAAGGAACGATACTAAAATTATTTATTAATTTAAAATTTTATTTAAACCGAAAAGTAAAAAAGAGTTTTGATAGCGGTAATAAAATTGTACTTGTTCATTAAAAAATGGTACGTTTCAAAACTTTGATATACTTTTTTGTTACTTACCATCATTCGTCAAATTGGTGTCGCCCCAAGGTCCATTTCTTCCCAGTATTTCGTACAAGATGATCCCAAAGGAATACACATCTCCTTTCTGAGATCCACGGGGCGGAGGGTTGGGGTCCCGGAGGAGTTCAGGAGCACGCCAGAGCATGCGGCGTTCCGACCTCAGAGCGTCCTCTGTCACAACGCATCCGCCTTGGGCAAAACAAGTTTATGTTGATGTTGAAGTTATGTTGATGTGACGTTTATGTTGGAGATTTTGTCAATGCCACACACAATTACACACACACACACACACACACACACACACACACACTTTATAAGGTTTCTTTAAGTACCTTTGCTCCCCAATCCGAAACCTTAAGTGCATCAATCATCATCATGATCATATGGTAGTGAAAGAAAAAAAAATACAAAGACATTTATTAGTCAACTAAATTATATGAAAAACGAGTTCTTTGATAAAAGAGTACATTCAAACAGATCCTCACATTATATTATTTATTTAAGTTTGCTAGCATTTTGCTGTGTATGTCTAGTAATTGTTTGTTCTATAAGTATATAGAAATAAATAAAATTGAAGTGTCTGTTTGTAATATCAAGATTTTTTACTAAATACATATGAAAGTATACATGTTACCCATAACAAAAATACAATAAATAAATTGTTTGTCTGTCTGTCTGTCTGTTTGTTTGAAGAAACCTTCTAAACGGCTGGACCAATTTTGAGGGGATTTTCACTAGAAGATAACTGAAAGTCTAAATCGTAACTTAGGCTACTTAAATTATTGTAAGTGGCCGCCGTCGCGGGCGTTAATGTCAGTTGCTATTAGGCAGATATTAATGTATGCCTTTTTACTACTTTAACACGGATGAAACCGCGGGGTTCAGCTAGTATTAAATATTTTCTAGTGACAGGTACTACATACCTAGTTTTCATCTATTCCCTAGTTGGATGAGCATTGGAAATCAAGTTAAAAGGAAGCTTAACTTTTTACAATCTGTTTCACTCGTAAAGTCTACAATAAAGTTGACTTACAGTACAGAAATAATTGGAAAAAGGCTTAAGTGCTTAAATACAAAGCTTACCTTCCCAGTTCATTTGTTTCTTTTACATTATTTGAGTTTTCAGAAAAGCGGTACCGAGAAAAACCCGGCCTTTCTTATTATTCTATATTTAAAATTTTCACGAAATACTTATTTAAAATCTCAGATCAAATCAAATCTCTCTCAAAAATACTATTGAATTCGGTATCCTTTTAACGACCCTTCAGATATCGCCTTCAAACGTAAACCTTGTGCGACGGAAGATGGTGATTAAATATTCAAGGTCGCTTGTAGGAAAATGACCTCTAAATCAGTTTGGAAACTTACACACTTTGTTTTCATTTAATACACTACAAGCACATTGAACTTTAATACTACATACAAATAAATCAAATTGAAGTGTCTGCTTGTAATGTCAAAGTAACAACATTGTACTAAATACATAATATAAAAGTATACACGGTATCTATAAAAAAATACAATAAAAAAAATTGTTTGTCTGTTTGGCTGAAGTAGTCTTCTAAACAGCTGGACCGATTTTGACGAAACTTTCACTAAAAGGTAGCTGAAGGTCTAAGGCGTAACTTAGGCTAATTTCTGAAAAAGCACTAGCGAGCGTTTCACGTTTCCGGCCGTCGCGGGCGTTAATGTCAGTTGCTATTAGGCAGATTAATGTATGCCTTTTTACTTCTTTAACGCGGGTGAAACCGCGGGGATCAGCTTGTTTATTAACATTACCAATTACCTACCTTTAACTTTTATAAATTTACTTGAAACAAATTAATGTAAGTGAGTTTCCATGTTCGATTATAGATAAATTTGTCAACGGATTAGTTACTTGGCGTTCCGTCAGACATAAGTAGGATTATGTAATCAAATTCATAAAATATTGATCTAGCTGTACAAATATGCTCAAGTCTTTAGTTCAATTTACATATCTATCTACTTAGTCCTACAACAAATACTCTGTATTAGCACACCAATTATACAAAATACATTAGATATTATACAAAGTATGGTGTACATAACGGCGGTATAGTCCTAGATAGTAATGATTACAAAATATTGTAGACTATTGACCTAGTAACAAATAGACGGGTGGTCTAACACCTACCCACTAGATAAATAGGTAGATATATCAATGCAAGGAAAAATGAGGTAGGTAATATATCTACCTAAGCGTAAAATAATGTTTGAATACTGAAAAAAATCTAGCCTGTAAAACAACGTTCAGACAGATTCACAGATAATCGCTTTATTCAGGATTATCATCCAATTATACACTAATACGCCTTTATCCACTAGTTTTACACGCTTCCACTACCATGACTCAATGATCTGTCTGATG